>PVIH01005320.1:0-67328 GCA_004025045.1 Sigmodon hispidus
AAAAAAAAAAAAAAAAAAAAAAAAAAAAAAAAAAAAAAAAAAAAAAAAAAAAAAAAAAAATTAATGTCTCTCAATTAATTAAAAAAAAATTCCACAGAAATCTTGAAAAACAAAATCTATGAATATCTAAGATTTTGCTCTTTTCTTGTGCCTTCCAAAATTAAACTCTCAAAGCATGTCAATGCCAGCATCATTTCTGGATTTGGGCACATTGCCATTCTTTTGCCTTCTCTGGTACCAGTACCACTGTCAAGAATACCTTTTCCCCCACCGAATGAAGTCCAGAATGGATATGCACATTTTCTATTGTATCTCAATTGTTGTTCACTTAATTATTCAAACTCTTCACAAATACTGCATTTTCATGCCATAATGACAATTGCACTAAAAACTGACTTTGCATTTTTACTACTTATCTTTATTGCTTTTCTATTCTGTCTCCCATGACAAACAGTTCCCTAACTGATGGTAATCACATTTCATTGGTTCTGTTTTGTTTTGTATGCCTGGTTGCATCTTTAAGAAGCAACTGTTTTTCAATCATCAGTTAGCTTGTCTTAAGAGAATTAAACTCACTATCTCCATAGCCTAGAGCTGTTCATGACCCATTACTCTGAACCACCTTCTTTGTGACTTCATTTCTACTTTTTTTTTTTATCTCTGTTACTCTCCACTTCTATTTCATCTTGACAAAGTCCCATTCTCATTACTATCACAAAATATTTAAATCGCTTAAGTTTTGCAAAAGATGTATGTTGCTACATCTCTCAGACATTAGATTTATATTTTTAGTGCTAATAATATAAAACTTACAGTGTCATACCATAAAACATTATCAAGCTCCAATACATTCTGTTATCATGTTTTATGATTTTTACATTTTAAAACACAGAATATACAGTGAATTTTCAGAAATTAGCTTTATCTTCTTTCCAGACTTCTATATACTTTTGTTTCACCTCCCTTTCTTGGTTTTGATGCATTTTTCTTAACCAAGCGAAATCTTTCTATGAAGGATCACTGAGCACATGTATTCTGTCAGAGATGTCAGCATATTGGAAGATGCACTGCACATTTGGGATGCAGTGATGCCATTGGCACATAAAGTATTTGACCCAAGAGGTCTAGAAAACTTCCTGGGGGACTGAATGGCCAGGAGGAATTCTAAGGTTCTTTCCATTTATATATCTTCCTACTAAAGATAAAACCAAACATGACTAGATAAGAGCATCTGGAGACTACTAACACAAACAGTAAAGATTCAGAACTTGCTTTCTTAGAGGCTACTTGAAAAAGAAATGTAATTCCAAGGCCAAGGTAAGAAATGCAAATGCAGTAAATATCAGAAAGGGCATACATTAAAATATTGTGTGTTTTAATATTGCCATTTTAATATCATTTCATCCTTATGCTGATGATACTGTTTTCAGATTTGTCTACTCATTCTAAAAGCTCAATAAAGCACATGATCTGACTTTAGATTATTAACGTTACAAACCAAATAAGCAGCATTGCATTTCATCAGAATCGTACACTAGTTCCTTTTTAGAATACTGTTATATATGATGATATATTTTAATATAACATAGGCTGTGGTATCAAAATACTATGTAAGTATATTTGTGGAAATTGAAAGGCTTGTGTGTAGTATAAAGTCTTTGGCCTGTCTGGCACATGTTCCAGACCTGTAGACCTCCAGTACCACAGAGAAGACAGAGGTTTATATTAATTATATGTTGTTTGGCCTATGGCTCAGACTTATGGCTAGCCATGTCCTGTATCTTAATTCAATCCATTTCTATTAATCTTTTTCTTGCCACATGGTTTGTGGTTTACCATAGTATCTTTACATATTGCTTCTTGGGTGGCTGAATCAAGACTCCCTCTAACTTTGCCCTTTTTTCCCTTTACACTTTGATTTGCTGTCTGATTCTTAGCTTCCCTACCTAAAACAATTACTTTATTATCCAATAGTATTCACAATATACATAAAGATATCACATAATAGTTTCTTTATGTTTGTTTATGTACCTGGGTTTTCATTTTATGTGGATAAGTATGTTTTGTCTTATGAATTTTTTTTATTTCCAATTGAGAATTTGTTCAACACATGGCAATAAAACATCATTAGTTCTTTATTAGTGCTTCAAATTGTCCCTATTAAAATCAAAACTAAATACTGCATTTTGTATGATGTTTTTAAAACTGTCCAGCTAATCTCATCCTCTCTCATAGCTCAATAATATATGACTTATACATACATTTAAAAGGTGTCAAACTCTTCAGCTACATAGAATTCATATCAATTTTCTAGCAGAGCATATTGGAAGCATTCCACTGTTTGTCTTATATATATTCTTTATCTAACATATTACAGAATCTTTAGTCTTTCCATTCTTCTTAAATTTATGAAACAAAGGTTTGCTGGGTAAGATTGACCAGTCAATACTTCTCCAGCTGCTCACCCTCATTGTTTTCCTTATTCTTTCCTCACCACTAAAATGTGGCGGAACAAGATAAGATAAATTAAATAACAATAAATGCAGATTTTATAAGGAGACAATAAATGATTATAAATACTGAGTTGTGATACTTCAGGTATTCAGAATACAACACACTTTTCTCTAAAGTAAATGGCTACCTAAACAAAGATACAACAACAGGCATGAAAAACACACTTTGAGTTTATGTCAGTGTTGTTAAAGAGCAGAAGTTCTCTACTTGTGGATCATGACACATGGAGGTCACATATCACGGTATGAACCCACTGTGAAATATGTTTTAAATGAGGTTTATTTTGGGAGAATTGCTTACAAAACAGAGAAGGTTTTAAGAAACAGTGAAGGGGTAAGGTTGCAGTGCGCTGAAGCTTTTCTAACAAAAGCTCCTCACCCACACACCGCACCTCCGAACACTCGCGCCACCAGCCACAAACGCGAACAGCCGGGAAGCCGCGTCATCAGTCCAAAAACTTTGCCACCGGTCAGGAACTCTCGTGAGAGGTCCCGGCCCTGTGTGAGAGAATGCCAGCTTCCTGTCCTAGTCATCTCCCTTGGAGGTCTACTTCCAGAGCACTTTCCAGTTGACCACGCCCCACTCGGCTCCAGCCCTCTGATGAGATCCATTCACATATATAGTTCCTGATTTCCCACTACAGTCACATATAAGATATTCTGCATATCAGATGTTTACATTATGATTTGAACAATAAAACAAGTAAACCTCACCATCTCCAATCAATATAGTTTTAAAAACTAGTCACAGTTAAAACATGTACAGTATAACTCTTGCTCTGATGGCAGAGAAATAATTGTGATAAATGAAACAGAAAGCCTATAAAAGCCATAGGAATGTTGTTGTTTGGAATCATATCTTCTAGAAATGTGAAAATCTACACCCTTAAAATCTCAGTACCATGAGCTGATCAAGTACAACATATTTGTTTGTGTGTATAACAACAACTAATAAAAAAAGAGGCAATGAAATTAAAAATAAATATGTGATCTATATGGAGGATTTAAATGGAGAAAATAGAAGAAATGTAAGTTTAAGTGTGTGTGTGTGTGTATGTGTGTGTGTTAAAAGAAAGGCATGTAAGAAAAAGGTGAACATGGCTAGAGGGTAGATTTAGTAAGTATTAGTTAATGGTAAGGAGATATGATAAAAGTACCTCATGTTCATGTATGATAATATTTTTATTAAATTCACTTATTTGTACAAATTAATATACACTAATCAATGTTAATAAAATGTAAGCAAAAATCAACCAAGACTAAAATTATTATTCATTCTATTACACAACTTAATGATTAAATGCAATTTAGGGCATTTGCTTTTCTATAAGCCTTTTGCTAAATCTTTAAACTAAATTTTCCAATGGTTCTTAATGATGCTAGTATATTTTTCTTAGGTTCCCCAGTTGATTAATCCATATAGGCTTATCTGTTAGCCATTTTAAAGGTAGTGCTGTAAGTGTCTTTGAAAGATCAACAGCTGTTGTATCTTGTTTCTGTACAGCTTGGGTAGTTTGTGACTGTTTATCATAATACCTTCTAATATTTCTCCCAGAAATATGTGTTAGTTTAAGTTTTATTTCTGTGTTTGGAGGAATGTTAATCTGTGTGTTCTCCATTGTTGTAATAAATCTCATCCCCATAAATTTATAGCAATGTTAGCCATATATGGCTTTAATATTCCTTTCTGTCTTTCTGATCCTATATACTTAAGCCATATTTTGCATGTTGTTTTACTTGGGATAAATACCCAATGCCCCCAAATTGAACATTTACCTTCTGAAAGAGCCAATTTGGATACCATGACTCTGGTGAAATTATTGATACATCTGTCCCTGTTTCCAATAAACCTTCAGTAATAATATCATTTAATTTACTTTTAATTTTTTACTTTTAATTTTGGCCTTTGTTCATTAATAGACGTTTGCCAGAATATTTTTTCTTTTACAATTTTCCTAAGTTTTTTTAAATTTTTCTATAGATTCCCTATCATTTAGTGTAGTCTGCTTTTATAAAATAGGTTTTAATTTCTTTAATTGTTCTGGGGAGGTGTATCCTCCACCATAGTAAGGTAAGAATGCACATGATTGGATATGGGGGTTTTTGAAAGTTCCCTTTGGGCATTTCCCAAAGGCAGAAGTTTACCTTGTCTGTCCCTTGTTGACCGACATTCATTAGTCCAGTGTCTACCTTTTCCACACCTCCTGTATACTCCATGAGGGAGGAGTATTGATTATTCCTTACAAAGACACTGTTTCTGGGAACTCCTTGATTACAATTTCTTGTCTTCCACAATTCTAGCATTTAACATTTTGCCTTTTTATTATACCTCTAGAAATGACCACTCCTACCCAATTATCATCACTGTCATAAGAATCTACATTAATTGTTTCACGAATCCCATATTCTAATGTTGCTGACCTTGTTTTTAATTGTCTTATGATTTTTTTTTGGCATTGTGTATTAGCATTCTAAAATGCCAGAGATTTTATTGTTATTTACCATGCTTGTAAATCTTATACTATTTATTTCCTGCTGCAATTATCTCTGAAAAAAATCTGTAAAAGTTTCTTTTGGGCTTTGTATTATTTTTGTGAATGATTCAGTTTTCTTTCCTACTTCTTCTATCCTATTCCAAGCATTTAGTTCTGCTGTGTGGCATAAACCAAGAATGTGTGAATTACATAGGGATTGCCTATCAATATCTCCTTCCCCAAGAGAGGGAAGATTTCTCTTGGGAGATTTCTATGTCCTTGGCTCTGGTTCTTTGTTCTATTATTTTAGCCTTCTCCTTCCATCATGTTTTCCACTGTAAAAGTGGCCCTAGTTCCAAAACATCAGTAACCATATATAACCAGTTCTTAGGGGTGATTTGATTGCAAGAAGATCAGGAATTCAACATTTAATTTACAAATGGTGACTGCATCCCATATGTCACAATCATATCTTTAACCCTTGTGGTTCTAGCATATTTACCAGAGGCCACATAACTTCTCTTATATCTCTATCCCCTTTTGATGTTTTAATGGTTACTGGGTATATTAGTGTTGGCTGTCTGATGAACTTATGCAGTTTTTCTGTAGCTTTAGATGATATTGCTGAAGTCTGTTTTTTATTCTCCTCTGTTTGTGTTTGAATAACTTTGAGCTCCATTTTAATAGACTTTTTAAACATGTTCTTTTTAGCATTCACATTAATTGACTTCTTCAATGATAAAACAGAAGTCAAACAACAAAAATATACATAATAAAATTATGAGGAAAATTCCATCTACTTAATTTATCTTTTTTATTTGTTCTTATATGAAATCACCTAGAGAAAGATCATAGAAAGACCCAGAACCCTCCATTGTCTTAAACAAATTTTCCCCTTTATTAAAATAATCTATTGTACTCACCAATTTAGTTGGCAGAGTTAATTCAAATGGTTATGTAGTGTGGCAGCTACCTAGTGTGACAGCAGCCCAAGGAGGGGTTCAGAAAAAGAAAGAACCTACAACCCACCAGGAGAAAGAGGTCACTGTCTAAAAAAATTTACCCAGACAAAAGTGAAACAGTGAAACAAAAATACATGTGGCTGGGTCTGCCTAAAGCTGGAGGCTAACACAACAGCCTAACCATCCAATAATTAGTCCTCCAGGCACATGTTGTTCTTGCTGGTGAGTGGCTTATTTTGGGCAGGGAATTTGTGCCCCAAAGTTGAGCGCCAAATGTAGTATCATGAATAAGACTCAGTGTCAAATATCAGGTGAAGGCTGAAATATCAGAGAGAGGAAGCACCACAGTCAATTCTCACCCAGCTGTCTTGCAACTTTCTCTGCTTCCTGGTCACTACTTCCTGTCATTTCTGCCAGTCACTTCTGAAGTCTCTTCTAATTCTTCCTGGTTTCTCCAAGCCCTTATATACCCTACCCTATCCAGATTAGGGTTAAAGGTATGTAGCCTTGAATTCACAGAAATAGAAGTTCTGTCTCTGAAGTTATGGGATAAAGGATGTTGTGTTTGCCACTGTCAGCATTCCCTGTGCTGGAATTAAAGATGTGTGTGATTGCCTCACTGTTTATTCTTCTATTCAAGGTTTGTGTGATTGACTCAGTTGTTTATCCTTGTATTCAAGGTGTGTGTGATTGTCTCTGCAGTTTATTCTTGTATTCAATGATCAAGGGTTTCCTGAGCTGCCTGGCTAGTATCTGACTGTGTGGACTCTCGGATATCCCAAGATTTATTAAATATTTAACATATATCCACATTTTCTTATCCATAGCTTGTCATAAGGGTGAACATTTGTTTCTTTTCTGCTCTGCCCTAGATACTAATTTGTTGTTGATTAAACATTGTAATCCATATTTGTGGCTAAATATAAATCCTTCCATAAACATAGGTAAGATGTAGATTATCCAAGACAAACATAACTGATAACTATTAAGTGAACAGAAAAAAAATAAAATGAGAAAATATGGCTCTTAGCACTTAGCTATTTCCCTCCTTCTCCTATCCATATTCTATCTACAAAACTATAAACTTTATGAACACCAGCTCTGGAAAAGTTTAGTTACTATTGATAAAAACTGTAATTTCTATGCCCACATGTAAGGACCCCCAACTACACCACAATAGACACAACCTTCTGATGCAGGAACAGAAGGTTTCTTTATTCAAGTCAAGGCAGAGACCTGTTCCACAACGCCTTTTGCCAAGAGAGAAGGAAGAAGCTTCCATGTTCTTTTTACAAGAGGTTTATATAGGAGAGAGATACAGATAGTGGGTTATATGTCCTGGTGCATTATTGTACAGGGAAGCTACAAATGAAATAGTACTTAGAGAAATCAGTGTATGTGACTGTTAACAGCTTTGCCAGGATGTTTATAGGGAAACTCTAAGGTTCTAACAGAATATGAGATATCTTCTGAGAACATTTGGTCTTTGTAAAAAAATTTTACTGCCTGTATGCCTGTCTTCAGTATTTGCCAATTCTATTCTAGAATATTTGTCCTTTATCCTTATTGTTTCACTGTTTTGAGTGGCTTGCATTTAGCCCTCAGTCACCAGTTGCTTCAGGATGGTGGCTTGTTTCCAAAGAGGGCACTGGTTTTCTTTCCTCATAATAAGATTAAGCATAGTGGTACTAGTCTTCAATCATAGCTCTCTTGAGGCAAAATCAACTGGATCTGCATGAGTTTCAGGATAGCCTGGCCCTCCAGAAAGCATTAGAGGGAAAACTCCAAATTAAGGATTCCAGATACACCCATGAAACCACAAACAATTAATAATCCCACAAAAGCATAGCCCAAAGAAAGGAAATACATATAAGTTACCATGAAAAATAGCACAAAATATCAATCAGTGGTCACTCATATCACTTAATATCAATGGACTCAACTCACCTATAAAAAGATAAACACTAACAAGATGGACACAAAAAGAGAAGCCATCCTTCTGCTGCATACAAGAAAAACACCTCAACCAAAAATCCAGACACCAGCTCAGAATAAAGGGTTGGGAAAAGATTTTCCAATCAAATGTCCTAAGAAACAAGCTTGGGTTGCCATTCAAATATCTAAGAAAGTAGACTTTAAGCTAAAAGCAATTAAAAGGGACCAAGTTGGTCATTACTTATTCATCACATAAAATATTGATCAAGAGGAGATTTCAATCCTGAACATTTATGCCCCTAATATAAGGGAACATACCCATGTAAAAGAAACAGTGCTAAAGCTCAAATGCCACATCAATTCTCACACCATAATAGGGGGAGACTTCAATATCCCACATTGCCACTGGATAGGTCAACCAGACCGAGACTCAACAGAGAAATAAGGAGTCTAATAAAGGTTATGATGCAGATGGATTTAATAGATATTTACAGAAGCTTCCACCCAAATGCAAAGGAATATGCATATTTCTCAGCTCCTCATAAAACTTTCTCAAAAATTGACCACATAATTGGTCATAAAGCAAATATCAACAGATACAAAAAAAATGAAAATAATCCCTTGTATCATATCACACCATCAAGGCCTAAAATCAGAGTTCAACAACATCAAAAATCACAGAAAGCCATAAAAGTTATCCATCATATAAAAAAACTAAAGGAAAAAAACACACATAATCATATACTTAGATGCCGAATAAGCCTTTGATGAAATCCAACACTACTTTACGATAAAAGCTCTGGAAGGATCAGGAATACAGGGAAAATATCTAAATATAATAAAGGTGATTTACAAGAAGCTGACAACCACCACAAACTTAAGCAATCCCACTAAAATCAGGGACAATACTAGGATGTCATCTCCCCTTATCTATTGAATATAGTTCTTGAAGCTTTAGCTAAAGCAGTAATATAACAAAAGGAGATTAAGAGGATACATATTGGAAAGGAAGAAGTGAAACTATCTCTATTTGGAGATGATCTGATTGCATACATAAGTGATCCACAAAATTCTTCCAAGGAACTTCTGCAGCTGAGAAACACCTTCAGCAATGTAGCAGAATACAAGATTAACTCAAAGAAATCAGTAGCCCTTCTATACACTAAAGATAAAAGGGCTGAAAAAGAAATAAAGGAAACATTACCCTTTATAATAGCTCCAAATAGTATTAAATACCTTGGAGCAACTATAACCAAAGAAGTAAAAGATCTATTTGACAAAAATTTTAAATCACTGAAGAAAAAAATTGAAAAGGATATCAGAAAATGGAAAGCTCTCCCATGTTCCTGAATAGGTAAAATCTACATAGTAAAAATCGCAATTCTACCAAAAACAATCTGCAGATTTAATGCACTGCCCACCAAGATCTCAACACCAATATTTTATGGATCTTGAAAGAACAATACTCAGTTTCATTTTGAATAACAGGAAAGCCAGGATTGCCAAAACAGTTTTGCTCAACAAAAGAGACAGGCATCAACAAAGTCAGGAGACATCACCATCCCTGACTTCAAGTTATACTATAGAGATACAGTAATAAAAACAGCCTGATACTGGGATAAAAACAGTCTTGTATATCAATGGAATAGAATTGAGGATCCAGGCATTAACCCCAAAATCTCTGAACACCTGATCTTAGAAAAAGAGGCCCAAATTATTCAATGGAATAAAGATGTTGGCATAGCTGGATGGAAGTTTGCAGAAAACTGCAAATAGATCCAAGCCTGTCACCCTGCACAAAACTCAGATCCAAGTTGATCAAAGACCTAAATATCAACCCAGCCACTCTGAACTTGATAGAAAAGATAGTGGGAAATACCCTCCAATGCACTGGCCTAGGTGGCCACTTCCTAAATATAACACCAGTGGTATAGACACTAAGAACAACAATCAATAAGTAGGACTTTCTGAAACTGAGAAGCTCCTGTAAAACCAAGGACACTGTAAATAGGAAAAAACAACAGCCTACAGAATGGGAAAAGATTTTCACCCACCCTCAAGTAATAGAGGGTTGATCCCTAAAATATATAAAGAAATCAAGAATCTAGAGCCCAAAACCTTGAATAATTCAATCAAAAAATGGGGTTCAGAACTAAAAAGGGAATTGTCAGCAGAAGAATTGCAAATGGCTGGAAGTCACTTGAAAAAGTACTCAACATCTTTAGCCATTAGAGAAATTCTTTTTATCTGTTTGAATATTATTTGTTTTCTATTTTATGAAACTATGATAATTCTAATAAGTTCAATGATGAAACTGTACTAGTTTTTGAACAAAGATTTGATATAAGGTCAAGGGTCTTAAATTCCCTCATGAATAGAGGAAAAGTGTTACTCTGTGGTTGTATGATCAAGTTAACCTCATTATTTAATGTGTGAAGGTGTGTGTCTTCGTGTGTATGTGTGTGTGTGTGTGTGTGTGTGTGTGTGTGTGTGAGAGAGAGAAAGAGAGAGAGAGAGAGATATTAAATTATGCTGGCTTCAGATTACCTTCACGTAAATATGTTTTTGATGCTTCTTCAACTTTAGAAAAGATAAAATTAGGTGATTAAGTTCTGTAATATAGATTCATTTCTATGTAGACCATGTAGTATTCTCATTTAAATAGTTAATCTTTCTAATCTAATCTTATGCCTTTCATTCTAGCCTGGTTGTCTTTGACATCATAATTCTATTGAGTCAGTCTCATGAGTATTGAAATTGAATGTAGTTTATCACAACACATAACTATATTTTTAATTTCAAATTATCTGGAAAGAAATAGAATTCTAGAGACAACTTGGAATATTTTGTCTGCATGCACCAAATTCTAATCTATGTTTAGGGATTTTTGAGAACAAAAATGATTATGTATTTGAGATATCAGATATGTTGTTTAAATATATATATACACTAGCTATGGAAAGCTAGAATAAGAATAGCAAATAACATTAACAAAAAGGCAGAAACAGCAATTTTATTGGAGAAACCCATAAAATTACGAACAATAGAAAAAATTAACCAAGCTAAAATCTAAGTCTTTGAAAAAAAAACCACAATTATAAGTTTTTAACTTTACTAAACTAGAACATACATTACCACTGTCAGATTCTACATATTGCAAATATATAAAAAATTATTTCATTATTGTTTAATCATATTTGACAATTTCAGATAAATAAACAAATATTTCGCAAAATATAATTTATGAAACCTTATAAAAGATTAAATTGACAATTTTAATATTTCTGTATCTATTTTTGAGTGAAGTAACATTTATAGTATAAAATTACATTGATAAAGTTTTCCAGTATTTTTCTAGCTACAAAGAATATAATTAAATTATCTACTTCTTTTTTTCCTTTTTTTATTATTAATAAAGTCTCAATTTTTATCTATGTATCCCCTTGTTCATACTCCCTTCCCCTTCCCACTCCTCTCAGTCACTGTTTAATTATTCATGTTTGTGATTATGCTCCTCTACATGTAGCAGTACATTGTGAATAATATTTTGGGGCATTCAAAGTCACTATAACCTGGATGATACATAATCAATAGTCCCCTTTTCTTATTACATTTATAAATCCTACAAATTTAATGATAATGCAATTATGATGTTTTCTCCTTATGTCAAAAAATTTGTTCATTTTGTTGTTGTTACTTTTTTATTGTTGCAATGAAACATCATTACTAACAAGATTATATAAGAAAATGTTTATTTGTGGTTTATAGTTTCAGAAAGATGAGTCCATCATCATCACAGTGGGAAAGTGTTGTAGCGAGCACCAGTGATGTTGACAAATCAGTTGATAATTTGCAACTCTGACTTCAAACAGGATAGCTATAACTTGGGAATGACATAAAGCTTTTGAAACATCAAAATATACTGAAGCTGGTATACTTATTCTAGGAAAAACACACCTTCATAGCCACCTTCAAGTCACTAAAAATTGAAATCACATATTCAAAAGTCTGAGACTTATAGGGGACATCTCACTCAACCACAAACTTGGAGATGTAGATGAAGTAACCTTCTCCTAGGCTCAGAGGTAACAAGATTGAGAATGATTTAGGAGTCAGGGAGAGTTATCTGCCTTAAAAATTTAAGATGGAAATTGTTAATGTTGATATGACAAGATGTCATGGATTACATAGCCAGGAACTTTCTATGACCTTTGAGAACAAAATAGCAGCAATTATTTTAAGAAACATCAAATAAAAAGAGAGAGCATAATCACCTTCAGTGAAAATGAACTTGCCAACAAGCTGTATGTAATCAGATTTGGTAGAAGAATGTCATATGGTTTTTGTAGTTCTAGTGCATAACTTCATTTCTCCCTGAGCAGAAGGATGCTAACTTCTGAAAAAAATCATGACTCACTGGGAATGTGAGTATGTAAACAATATTATATTTGTTTCTTATTCTAATATAGATATTAATGTTCCTACTCTGGATGTATAGCAATAGGAAGATAGGAATTTGGAAAGCCTATATCTAAAATAAAGTCATGAGAATGAGGCAACCATAATTGTACTGTTACACTCTATAAGGGAAGAAAACAAAATTCTCAGATAGTATATACCTATACACAGATATGAGAGTACTCTCCAAGTACTAAATTGGTTGGAAACTTTATCTTCAACAATCCAACCTCCAGAGCTATGAGAAGTAAATTCTTCAAATAAGGAAAAAAGTCAAGAATTCCTTGGTATTTTTATTCTTGCAACTTCACAATTACAGAATAAAATAATATGTTTTATAGTTGAACTTGTCTTCAATACAATGTTTTGTTGCACAATAGTAGAAAGTCAATTTAGATATTTTATAGGCAATTATGAGATGCCAATTTTATTGGCAAAAGATATATTCTACTTACTTTTAACAGCTTAGTTGAAAAATTAAGCCCATTTTATAGACATGCTTTATAAAACAAAACATAAATTTTGAGACATGGATTGAGGAGCCCAAGCACAATTCTACATTAGGATTTGGTAAACACCATTTGGATAACCTTATAGAATCCATCTCCAAACAACAGTGAGGTGTCATGTGTATGTCTTGTTCTTATAGTTTCCTCAATACACACAACTCATACTCATGTTTCATTAAGATTATGTACCCTGTTCTTATGATATCATGTTTAAGAACAGAAAAGATAATCATGCACAGTATCTTTAACCCAAGAAGAATTAAATGGAAAAACTATATTTCTTCTTTCTTCCCACAAAATACCTTGAAGTGACACAATGGAGTACACAGTTTAGGGTAACTGAAGAGTGACAGTTTTCTTCTTCTGCACGAAAAGTATAATAAGCTTCATTAATCCATCCAGACCTCTAGGGTATCATTTATTAAATTGCTCCCAATGTGCCTTATTCACTCCCAGGAAATAATTTACATACTAGAAAAAATTGAATCACTATCAAGCATATCCCATTTTAAACAATTCTCATTTTCATTCCTTGGTGGAAGGTAATAACTTATGCAAAATATGTGCAGGCATACATTATGCCACGCTGGGAAATTATTTAAGGATTGCTTTCAGGATACCAATATCCCCATGAAAATATCTGCAATACACAATTCAATGATTTTAATGAGACATTCCTTCCCCTACGTTTTACTTGCCCTACTCCACCCTACCTTCAGAAGAAAATTGGAAGTATTTTTTAAAAAACATTAAGAAGTAGCAGTGCAAGTTCAATTTCCAAGAAAAGTGCAAGTAACATATTCATTTGCTTCCACCTTCAAAAGAAATTATAGCTGAAACACCAACCATATTATTAATATAAAAAAACCACTAAATTTTATGTGTCATTAATAATACCATGTTTCAATGCATTAAGCTTACACTATTTTACAAAACACGAAGTCTCTTATATTAACATATATGAATGTTCATCATGTCCTTGAGAGTAGTTCTCATTTGCTATATGTATTGTTATTATAATATTCATTTAGATAAAACTCTGTGGCTGACACTCCTATATCAACTTAAGATGAAGTTGTGGTGAATTGAGTACATAAATCCCAATTGGCAAAATAACTGATAATGATATAAGATGTATTTGATTTTTTAAATTTTCTAAATAAAATATATATTGTATTCTTTCAGAGGCAGGTACTAAATTTCATACTGCATATATGTTGACTCAAAAGGCATTCAAACTAATAATGACAACAAAAATAAACATTTTTTTCCATTTGTCCACTACTCGCTCCTGCTTTGGATTCATAATAAATTATTTCAGCTGAGAAAAATTAAACCTGTTTCTGAACTTTCACTAAATGTCTTTTTGGCCCTGCACATTAGTTATGTTGCTAAAAATAAATTGATGAAAATTATTCCACACCCCTTTCACAAAATATTTATCATTTCAGTATAAGCAACCCATGATTTGAGTGGGAATATGTCAAGGCAAAATGCCTCTGTAAATTGTCCTTTACCAAAATTATCATATTACAGAATTTCATTGGGAACATATTTTATAAAGTATTAGATGTATTAAATCCAACATACTGAAAATTCTTCCAAATCTGTCAAATATCTAACTCCATTTGTGACTCCAAAATATAGATTATCTACATATAAAATTAGAGCTTGAATAATCAATAAGGTGGGCAGATTGAATACCATGTCTCCCAAAACATTTTTCACTGCTACAACAGAATCTTAAGATCAAATTAATAAAGACTGAACATACATCTCTTTCTGCCTTAGAGTAGCAGTTTCTCCAGTGCTATGAAGCTTAAGCAGTTCTCTTGCTGAAACGTAATGTTTTTAAATATTAAATATTATATTTAAGCTAATATATGCATTAGAAAAATGTGTTTGTACACAGAGGAAATATATTACACTTTTTAAAAATAACAAACTACAGCAATGCTGTGATTATAGTAACTGGGTAGTTGGAAAATAAGATTGTAGTCCAAGCAACTCAAAGAGCATTATAGTTCTTATGATGATGGTCATCAGAGAGCTATTCTCTTATTATTTTCTCCCTAGAGTGGCATTTTTTTCATTCTCACCATTATTACTAGGAGTGGGTAGAGGTCACATTTCATTGTGGAGGTCAAATTATAACTCTGTGAAGTCTAATTATCCACTTTGACCTTTATGGAGAAGCTTATAATCAAAGAGTTCATCTGGATTGTGTAGCAAAGGTCTTCACCTGCTGAGCCAAACTTCAGATAAACTGGTTTATTTTCACAAATTAAAATGCTATTTAAAATGATGTGTGTGTGTGTGTGTGTGTGTGTGTGTGTGTGTGTATGTGTACTCATATATGTGTGTGGGACCGAAACGTTTTTTTCTCAATATAAGTAAATATTGGTGTGATATTAGCAACATTTTCCTGACAATGATGCAAGAATGGTAGCCATGAAGAGAGTTGAAGAGGGTACAAAGCAAATGAGGATACAGATGCTACCATAGCAAAGCTGAGGGTCTGAAGGCAGTTCTGGATGATCGTGCAAGATCTTGAAATAATTGACTGTTGAGAATCAAAGATCATTAATGACCTTGTTTAGAAAAGGTGAACTAGCTTGCTTCCATGTTCTTGCTATTACAAATAGTGCTGCTATGAACATAGGTGAGCTAATGCTAACCATGATGTCCATCAACTAAGGAATGGATTAACAAGCTGTGGTATATCTGGACAATGGAGTACTACTCACCAGTATGAAAAAATGTTATCCTAAAATTTACAAGTAAATGGATGGATTTGGAGAATATCCTCCTGAGTTAGGTATCATAAACCCAGAAAGACAAGCCGGGGATGTACCCAGTCATTAGTGGACTTTAAACAAAAGCAAAGCATTCTCAAGCCTCAAATCACAATCAATGAACAGTTTGGGATCTAAAGCACCATGAACCATGCCCTGGCAACTTGGAGCCCATTCCCACCAGAAGAACACTTGACCCAGTCTTGATATTGGGGTAAGGAAGGCAGATCTGCCTGGAGTGCATGCTGAACTAAGCCACTTTGGGACCTTTGGACCTCCTGCCCTAGCTGGGAGAAGATAAAGCAATGGGGAGAAGAGAGAGTGACTGAGAGGGGTGGGAGGAGGAAGGGAGTTTGAAAAAGGGGATATATGGATAGAAAATGAGACTTTATTCATTAAAAAAGGTGTTCTAAATACTCAAGGTGAAATCAATAAAATGACAAGAAGGAGAGACCTTCAGACCTTCACTTCAATAGCTTATTTATAAACAACAAAGACAAATTAAATAGATTAAACATTTTGTAGATATCAGTTTTTAATAATTCTTAAATAGAGAGAAACAATATTATGCAGCATATATTTTTCTGCTTGCCCAAAACATACTACTCCAGTGCTTGGTTTCTAAAATTTATCTTTTTCTAAAATTGGTGCAACAAATAATATAAGAAAATAACAATTCTCAAAAAACAAAATTGTAACATTTATTTTCTTTTCACTATAATCTAGTTAAAAAGGTATGCAAGATAGTCAATGGCTGTCTTCTTATGCCTTTCAAAGGAAACAGATGATTTGTTTTTCTCAATGATGGGGTAGAATGTAGTAGAAGATACACTTTTGGGATACTCAAGTCTATGGTGATAAGAAGACAGGAGATAAATCATTTTGAAGAGAATTGGAAAGACATAACGTTTAATTTCATTTCACCTGCCTAGAGAAGTGAAGTTAATAATACAAAATGAATGATCAGGATTACTAAAGACTGATTTTTTTTTTTACTCTTTTGGGGGCTCAACACCCAGCTACTAAATAAATCACACATGGACACTTTTTGTTACATATTAATGTCTGGCCTTAGCTTGGTTTATTTCTAGTCAGCATTTCACAACATTAATTTTTCCCATCTACCATTTCTATCTGAACTCTTTTTCCCCTTACTTCTATATCTTTCTTACTCTATAACTTGCTGTGTGGCTGAGTGTCTTTGTCCTCAGAATCCGCCTCTTCTTTCTTTAAAAGAATTTTCTGATCTTTCTCTTCTCAGATTTCTCTTCCCCTTTATTTTTTTCTGCTTGCCAGCCTCGACTATCATTTCTCCTGTTTTGTTATTATCCAGTCAGCATTTTATTAGAACAATGAGGTATATTTTATGAGCAAAAACATGGCTTTACATAGTTAAACAAATGTCACATAAAATAACGCAACACAACTTTGCAACATTAAAGATAATTTCCAAAACATAAACAAATTTTACATGTTTTAAATGTTCTACAACTATGTTCAATAATAAAAAAGCATTTCATATTTCTTTTATATATTAATTACTATTCAGCTGAAGAAATTGTAAATCAAATAACTCAAATAACTCTGGAATTATAGCATATAGAATTATTTATTATGTAATGTAGTGACTGAGATAACCATACCTTAGTATTTAAAAGGAGAGTAAAATAATTATTTCATATTTCTGAATAAAATTTGCACATATTAAAGTCTTCTAATCAGTATTATATAAATTAATAATTCTATGAAAAATGACTAGGTAATAATTTAAATAAGTAAGTTTACTTTAAGTCAATTGTATGTGAAAAATAACTTTTATGACAAATGCTCAAATCCAACATCAATTCACACACTCTAACAGTGGGAGACTTCAATACCCCACTTTCACCCTTGGATAGGTCAACCAGACAGAGACTCAACAGAGAAATAAGGAGTCTTACAGAGGTTATGATGCAAATGGATTTAATAGATGTTTACACAAGTTTCCACCCAAACACAAAGGAATATACATAGTTCTCAGCACCACATGAAACTTTCTCTAAAATAGACTACATGAATGTTCATAAAGCAAATATCAATAGATACAAAAAATGGAAATAATCCCTTGTATCATATCAGACCACCAAGGCCTAAACTTAGAGTTGAACAATATCAAAAATCACAGAAAGCCTGCCAACTCATGGAAACTAAACATCACTCAACTGACCCACAGGTGGGTCAAGAAAGAAATTAAGAAAGAAATGAATGTCTTGCTAGAATTCAACAAAAATGAATCTCCAACATACCCAAACTTGTGGGACACAATGAAAGCAGCCTTAAGAGAAAAATTCATAGCACTAGATGCCTATATGAAAAATCTAGAGAAATCCCACAATAGAGAACTAACAGTACAGCTGAAAGCCTTAGAAAAATTAGAGAAAACTCATCTAGAAGGAGTAGATAGGAAGAAATAAAAAAAATTAGTGCTGAAATAAATACAATTGAAACAAAAAGAACAAGACAAAGAATCAATGATTCAAAGAGATTGCTCCTTGAGAGTGTCAAAAAGATAGATATGTCCTCATCCAAACTAACCAAAAAGCAGAGAGAGAGTATCCAAATCAATAAAATAAGAAATGAAAAGGGGGATATAACAACAGATTCCCAGGAATTGCAGAAAATTATCAGGTCATGCTTTAAAAATCTACACTCCACAAAATGGAAAACCTAGAAGAAATGAAGAGCTTTTCGGACAGTTTCCATTTACCAAAATTAAATCAAATCAGATTAAATACCTAATAGACCTGTATCCCTATTGAAAATTGATGTAGCCATTAAAACACTCCCAAGTAAAAAAGCCCAGGATCACTTGGATTCAGTGCAGAATGCTACTGGACATTCAAAGGGGAACTAATAACAATACTCCTCAAAATGTTGCATACAGTGAAAACTGAAGGGATATTGCCAAACTCTTTGTATGAGTCCACAGTTACACTGAAATCCAAGCCACTCAAAGATGCAACAAAGAAAGAAAATTATAGATCAATTTCCTTCATAGATATTGATGCAAAAATTCACAACAAAACTATGGCAAACCATATACAACAACATATAAAATATATCATCTACTACAATCAAGTGAGCTTCATTCCAGAAATGAAGAGATGGTTCAACACATGAAAAATTGTAGATGACAACCATCATATAAACAAACTAAAGGGAAAAAAAACCACATGATTATATCCTTAGATGCTACAAAAGCCTTTGAGAAAATCCAACACTCATTTATAATAAAAAAAGTCCTCGAGAGATCAGGAATACAGTGAAAATATCTAAATATAATAATGGCATTTTACAAGAAGCCTACAGCCAACTTCAAACTAAATGGAGAAAAAAATCAAAGCAATCCCACTGAAATCAGGAACTAGACAAGGATGTCCTCTCTCCCCTTATCTAGTTCTCAAAGTTTTAGCTAAAAAAATGAGAGAACATAGGAGATGAAGGGGATACATATTGGAATAGAAGAAGTGAAACTATCTCAATTTGCAGATGATATGATTGTATATATAAGATATTCACAAAATTCTACCAGGGAACTTCTACAGATGATAAACAACTCAGCAATGAAGAAGGATACAAGATTAACTCAAAGAAATCAATAGCTCTTCTATACACTAAAGAAAAAGAGGCTGAAAAAGATATGAGAAACATCATCCTTTATAATACCTGCAAATAGCATTAAATATCTTGGAGTAACTATAACCAAAGAAGTAAGAGATCTGTTTGACGAAAATCCAAAATAGAAAGATCTCTCTTGCTCCTGGAAAGGTAGGATCAACACAGTAAAAACGGCAATCCTACCAAAAGCGATCTGCAAATTTAAGAAAGAACAATACTCAATTTCATTTGGAATAACAAGAAAGTGAGGATTACCAAAACAATTTTGCTCAACAAAAGAACCTCAGAAGGCATCACCATGCTGAACTTCATGTTACACTACAGGGCTAAAGTAATCAAAACAGCCTGGTACTGGCATAAAAACAGATTTGTGGGTCAATGAAATTGAAATGAAGACCCTGTTATTGACCCACACGCCTATGAATACCTGATTTTTGACAATGAGGTAAATATATTAAAAAATAGTATTTTTAACAAATATAATCATCCTGGGGATGAGATAAAGACATAGGGAAAAGAGAGAGTGACTATATTTGGCATCGCTGGATGGTAGTATGTAAGAAAATGCATATGGATCCTAACCTATCACTCTGCACAACACTCAAATCCAAGTGGATCAAAGACCTCAACATAAACCCACCCATACTGAACTTGATAGAAGAGAAAGTGGAAAATACACTCCAACATACTGGCACAGGTGACCACTTCCTAAATATAACACCAGTAGCAGAGACAGAAAGAACAACAATAATTTACAGGAAAGTATTCTTTGCCTGATACTGAGATTTTCATATAATAACCAATGTCTTTTGGGAGAAGCATTCCCAACCTATGCAAAATGTTTCTCTTCATATTTTTTATTTTATTTTATGTATATTTCCACATATTTAAATAGAATGTAGTACATTTATGTAAGGCTGCTTCCTACGTCTTTAGTTTGACTTAGCCCAACTTATAATTACTCCTACTCTAACCCCTCTATCTTTACTTAGATGTTTAACAAAGTTAATTTCCTTCATTTTCCTTTCTTGTGGCCTATGTACTACTATCCTCTATAATTAAAATCAGTTTCTATTCTCATGGGCTCCAGATATTTATTCACCTTGTAGATATTTTTAACATGAATTAAGTGGTATTAAGTATTTTAGTAATTGCTTCTTACTACTCATAAAATTCACAGTATAATTAATTATTTAGAAAACTATGAAATGAAAATCACGCATGCAAGGAACTGAACATGTCATGCATTTATGCATTTAACTACAAATAACTAAGAAATGTGAAGTGTGGAAGTACATTCACGATTATTTTATTAGGTCATAAAGTCAAATAATTTTAGTAATGTCCCTAGTTATTTATGTCCTAATAATAGCTTTTGAGCTCCCAATAGGTGAGCATTGGCTATTAAATCCAAAATAGCAATATTCAATTTCTGTATCATTCACTTTGTGTCATGAGGTATAAGGATGAGCAAGACTGTCAAGTATACTTCATCCTCAAGGCAATATGAACTATAGAATATATATAATGTTGGAATCATAAGTGAATATGATACCTAGGACTATAAGATTATAAATGTTTTATAAGATTATGTTTATAAACTAGATTTTTTAAAATTTACATTCTGACATATTTTAAACCCTGGCCTGATAAAAACTATACAATTTTTGGCACTGTTTATAAAGTTTTGAATACATGGACATAATTTATTATGCTTCAGATAGCTTTTTAAAGCAAAATTTTTTTGAAGAATATTTACTTATGAGTGCATTTACTGCAAGAAGAAATCATGATTTTAACTAAAAAGCTACCATATCTATTAAAGAAAATGTCTTCTCTGTGTAGATTCATTTGTTAACAAAGTAAATAAGATAAATACATTTTGTGCCTAAGTAATCTTTCTAAATTATTTGTTCAAATAACATCTAATAAAAGACAAATTGAAAACAACCTAAAATAAATCTTAAGTAGCTAAACATTGATTTTGAAAAGAAGCAACATGTTTAGGCAACCTTAAAAGTTTCATAAAATTTTTCTCTAATAATTTTTGAAATATTTTTTAAATGTTTATTATCTTGGAAATAAATAAGATATATTTTATTACTTATCTGTAATATGTTAGGATACTTAGAAGCTAAACCTGACTTCTACATCAGTCCACAGCCCTGATAATGTTTCACAATGTCAACTTTTATGTTGACTATTATTTGTTGGTTGGGAACACCACAGTAGTACAAGACAATATTGTTCTTTAGGGAACAAAAATTTAAGGTGGTTTTATGGAATTTAAATATAAATCAATGTTAGATAAAATGGGTCCAAGTGTAGTTAGCATGTTCATAGTCTTGTGCCTTTCATAGTGGTTCAAGAGTTGACATAAAGAACACAGAGAATGGCAATTTAAATTTAAATTTTAGATAGAAAATAAAATTGTATATAGATGAATGGCATGTATTTATTCTCTGTTTATCTGAACATTTAAAAAAGTTAAACTTAAGTTTTAGAAGAATGAATACAATTCCACTAAATCTATTATAAATGAGTCATTTTTAGTTACTTGTCAGAATGCTTAATTTACATCAAAAACATATCTGTATATGTTCATCTTCTTTTCAATATTTTCTTTTGCTCTTGTAAAATACAACAAGCATTAATTTCTTTAAAAGATATTTTGTGGTTTAATATCACAAAGATAAAACATGTTGATTATTAACTATTTCTTTTAATGAATAAAACAATATTGTGTATCTATATTTTTTATTTATAAATTTAAATTTTTAGAGCCCAAGATTTTAGCCTTCTGCACACATAAATGTTTTCAAGTAGTTATATATTCATTCATCAATATATTAATAAAATATTTTAAGAATCTATGAATATTCTATATTTTTCTCCTTGTAAACATTAAGCAGATGTTGAAATTTATTTTAATTTCAAGATAAAATTGATAACTGTGATATAAAACCAGCTTTACACTTAATAACATCAAAAGTATTACTTTAAATTTTTTCTTTGTTATTATTTTATTTGTGAGTGTCTGTATCTATGTATACATAAAATAAGAAGTAGCTTTCTATATTTCATACTTGAGTTTAAATTCATGAGAATTAATTTTTCATAGAAATATATGTCAATGAAATATAACTAATCTAAAACACATTCATGTATTTTTTACTCACTTTTATGTGTGGCATTGTTAAGGACATGAGGGACAGAAACAAGCTACCTGGGTTTTGTTCATAGGATACCATTTATTAGATGATCAAACATGGACAGAATTTGCATTTGCTGCATACACTACCAATATTTCACGGGAAAATGGAAGTATTTTTAATTGTTCTTTATCTATTTCTAAAGTGTTTTCATTTATTTCAAACAAATTTAAAATTAATTATTATTCACTGATGCAATTCCACTAGTAATTTTGGCTCAAGATAGATTAGGTATGTTTAAAAAATGAGAAACAGACTCTATATCTACTGTTTTTGAAACTGCAAAGTATAAAATATTCATTTACCTTTCTACAATATACAAAAGAGTTGCCAAACCATCCTAGTTATAAGTTCCAACTGCTACTGAATTCTCATGGTCCTGCAGTGTTGGTGAACATTGTTCAGTAGCAATTACAGCTACCTTGTCTAAAAATATAATAATTATAATGAACCTATAACAGCATCCAGGAAATGTAATTGTTCTGATTTCAATGCACAATTTATATTAGTATACATTCTCATATTAGGGTAGAATTACTCAAAATTAAACTTTATATAACATAAACTGATGTTCATTGTGGGCTGTTATAAGATTATAAAAGTATCATAGTTTATAATTCAATTGAAAATAATTCTTTCAAACAATTAAACTTATCCATCCATGGCTTCTCCTTCCATTTCATCTAGCTTCCCCTTAACTCCTCTTTTCCTCATATTTATACTCCCCGTATATTTCCTCTTAGAAAAAAGCAGGCTTCCAAGAGTTCACAAAAAAAAAAAAAAAAAAAAAAAAAAAAAAAAAAAAAAAAAAAAAAAAAAGGCAAAAACCCTATTATCTGGGCTGCACATGGCAACCCAGTAGGAGATAAAGTCACAAGAACAGGCAGAAAAATCAGTTTTATCTGTTCCCATTGTCAGCAGTTCCACAAAACATCAAGCTAAAAGCCATAACATACTCAGAGCATCTCGTTCAGACCTTTGCAAGCCATGTGTTTACCTATCAGGGTCTGTAGGTCCATATGAGTATTACACAAGTCTTATTTGGTATTATTATAAAACCTAGAGCCAAATACTGGGGAAAAGCTGAAATATCAGAGAGACAGGGATCAAACCACAGCCATTTCTCACCAGCCAACTCCTCAGTCCCAACTGAGTAGGTCCTTACTAATAAAAAGGCAAAAGGTACAATTTCAGCATCTAGTCATTTTTCTTTCTTTGCTTACTCAGCTACTTCAATTCCTGGATCAACATTTCTAGTGCTTGGATTAAAGATGAGTGATACTACTGCCTGGATGTTAGGCCTTAAACTCACTTAGATCAAGACAAATCTGTGTCTCTTGAGTGCTGGGATTAAAGGCATAGATCACTGTTTCCCAGACTATCATGTTTTGATGTGAGTGATTCTATTCTCTGATATTCCAGACTATTTTTACTAATTATATGACACCAAACATGAGTCCTGTTTAGTTGATTTGGGGAGACATGTTATCCTGATGTCCATTTTCTCTTCACATTCCTAAACCATTTTGACCCCCATTTCCAGAAAAGAAACTCTATGGAGTCCTATTTAGACTTTCTCTCTACATGTAACATCTCTGTACCAGTCCCAATTTTCTACCTTTCTGTAAAAATACTGGAGAGATCAGGAATACAGGGAAAATTCCTAAGTATAATAAAGGTGATTTACAAGAAGGAAACAGCCAACATCAAACTAAATGAGAGAAACTCAAAGCAATCCCACTAAAACCAGAAAATAGACAAGGATGTCTCCTCTCCCCTTATCTATTCAATATAGTTCTCAAAGTTTTAACCAAAGCAATAAGAGAACAAAAGGAGATTAAGGGGATACAAATAGGAAAAGAAGAAGTGAAGCTATCTGTATTTCCAGATGATATGATTGTATACCTAAGTGACCCACAAAATTCTACCAGTGAATTTCTACAGCTGATAAACACTTTCAGCAATGTAGCAGGATACAAGATTAACAAAAAAAAAAAAAGCAGTAGCTCTCCTATATACTGCAGACAAACAAGCTGAAAAAGAAATAAGTGAAACATCACCCTTTATAATAGCTTCAAATAGCATTAAGTATCTTGGTGTAACTATAGCCAAAGAAGTTAAAGATCTGTTTGACAAAAAGCTTAAATCACTGAAGAAAAAAATTGAAGAGGAGATCAGAAAATGGAAGGACCTCCCATGTTTCTGGATAGGTAGGATCAACATAGTAAAAATGACAATCTTACCAAAAACAATATAGAGATTCAATGGAATTCCCATCAAAATCTCAACATATATTTTAAAGACCTTGAAAGAAAAATACTCAACATTATTTGGAATAACAGGAAAGTCAAGATTGCCAAAATAATTTTGTACAACAAAAGAACCTTAGGAGGCATCACCAGCCCCAACTTCAAGTTATACCATAGAGCTACAGTATTTAAAACAACCTGCTACTGGCATAAAACCAGACTTGTGGATCAATGGAATCTTTTTGAAGACCCTGACATTCACCCACACACCTATGAATACCTGATTTTTGACAAAGAGGTCAAAAATATTCAATGGAAAAAAGATAGTATCTTCTACAAATTGTGTTGACATACCTCTAGAGCAGTATGTAGAAAATGCAAATAGATGCAATCCTATCACCCTGCACAACACTCAAATCCAAGTGGATCAAAGACCTCAACATAAGACCATCTATGCTGAACTTAGTAGGATAGATACCTTCCAATACATTGGCACAGGTGGCTACTTCCTAAATATGACATCAGTGGGACAGACACTAAGAACAACAATCAATGAGTGGTGCCTCCTGGAACTGAGAAGTTTCTGTAAGGCAAAGGACAAAGTCATTAAAACAAAATGACAGCCTACAGGATGGCAAAAGGCTTTAACCAACCCTATACGTGACAGAGGACTGATCTCTAAAATATATAAAGAACTCAAGAAACTAGAGCCCCAAACCCAAAATAATCAAATCAAAAACTGTGGTTCAGAACTAAAATGGGAATTTTCAACAGAAGAATTACAAATGGCTGAAAGACACTTGAAAAAATGCTCAACATCTTTAATCATCAGAGAAATGCAAATCAAAACAAATTTTGAGATACAACTTTACATCTGTCAGAATAGCTAAGAGCAAAAATACAAATGACAGGCTATGGTGGATAATATGGGGAGCAAGGAGAACACTCCTCCATTGTAGGTAGGAGTGTAAACTTGTTCAGCCACTCTGGAATGTAGTTGGAATGTAGTATGGTGGTTTTTAGAAAACTGGCAATCAGTCTCTGCAATCATTCAGGAATACTACTATTGGGCATATACCCTAAAGATGCACATTCACACCCCAAAAACATTAGCTCAACTATGTTCATAGCACCATTTTTCCTTATAGTAAGAACTTGCAAACAATCTACATGCCTCTCAACTGAGGAATAGATTAACAAACTGTGGTACATTGTAGGGTGCGGTTGGCCCTTGCACAACTTTCTGTAACATTCTATGCTAATTAGGCATTGAGTAGTGGCCTATCCAATGTGATCCCAGAATATGGTAATGAGCCATTATTTTGGACCAATCACCAGCTATATGCTAATGAGGCATTACGTTGGGACCAATCACATGCCCTGGCTTCCCTATATACGCAGGCTGTATCTCAGGCTCGGGGTCTTCTTTCCACCATTCTCAACTGAGCTGTACTCCAATAAAGTGTGATCTGAGAAGAATCATGCGTGTGGTGACTCGTCATTCTGCAGGCCAGAAAGTGGCTCGCCACAGTACATCTACACAATGGAGTAGTAATCAACAGTAAGAATAAATGATATACAAAATTTTATGGGCAAATGGATGGATTTAGCCAATATCCTCCTGAGCAAGATCTCACAAATCCAGAAGGATAATAGACTCATTAGTGAGCTTTAAGCAAAAATATTCTTTTTTCATTGAAAGATGATGAGTGAATAAATTGATTTACAATATACATGCACACACACACACACACACACACACACATACACACACATACACAAAACAAAACTTCTCATTTGTCTGAGGAAGGGTTGCTTAGCAGAAATTTGTGGTAGCCCTAATGCATCCGTGGGCATTAGCTGTGTCCTACTGTGCTTTATCTGTAGCTGAACCTAATCTGGGTTGAGAAGCTTTAGATCTTAGTTTTTATGTTTTATGTATTTTAGAGGAAAGAGAAGTATAATTACTGTATGGGATTTTTGTTACCAATTTTGAATATTTTGCTTTCTTATATAATGTTTGATATTGATTTTCAATAAATGATAAAGTAATGTAAGTTGCAAGGTAAATAAACATTATTGCAAGTGGATATTTCAGCAATATTAAATATCATTGATATTTTCATATCAATATTAATATATTTAAATTACAACCTATATTTACTAAGTATATCTTACCTAGTTTTGTTGCTATTTTTATTATTGCTATTTTATTTCAAATATTTCAATTATTTCAAATAATTTCAAAATATTATATACTTAGTTACACTGCAAGTCTTGTCAGTCCTATGAATATAAAAGAGTATTATGATCATATGATAGTGCTAAATATAGTTAGTATCTGTCATGAAAAAAAGAATGTAACATAATATTGTATTACTGATAATACATTTATTTCTATGAATGTTAGATATCATCAACAGCTGGAAAAGAAATCACCAGGGGGAATATAGCTTGAATGCTTCTCTGAGGATCTCATAACTTATCTCAGTCATAGTAATATCATTATTTCTGCATTTAATAAACAATCTCCAAGTTAGTCAGATCACTCACCCTACTTCATCCATAGAGACTATATCCCATTCTATGACATAATATTATTCATTTTATTCCTGAACATAGCCATATATGGTTTTTCCTTATATTATTCTGCAAGTATGATGAGAAGACATCTCAAAATTGGTTGAGCCTTCATCTTATCTCTACAATTTCATGTACTTTTAAGAATAGCAATCTTTTTAAATGGTTTTATATTCAAAATTACAAACATTGTACACTTTATAATTATTTATATGCTGTATTAAAGTCCCTTTCCACTCTGTGGCTTACTTTTCACATCTTTTCAAACATTTTAAGCTACGTATTTGAGTATTTGTAGGTTCATTGACACTCATCCTCTTAAGATTCTACCCATTTTACCAGTTTGATATAGTTGTTGGTTTAAGTATCGAGGCTTGATCTGTTGTAGGCCTTGAGTGTGTGTGTGTGTGTGTGTGTGTGTGTGTGTGTGTGTGTGTGTACTGTCTAAAAGTGTCGTGTGCCCACTGTGCCAGCAAGGAAGACGCGACACCCAGGCTCTTCTTTCAGCAGCTTTATTCAGGAACCTTGAATTCTTACTTCTGGCTTACTTACTTACTTATGACTGGGACTGACTGACTGACTTGTTACAACTTATCTCTCATTCTGCTTCTCCTGCTTCTGGGGAAAACCCGTCCGCAGCCTAAATAGCCTCTGGGCAGCCAACCCCAGTATGCTACGTGGGCACTACCTATAGGTCCAGGTACGTGGAAGCAAGCCAGATCCTCAGCCTAGCGAATTATGGGATAGTTGTCACTGAGAGCGCTCACCATGTAGAAGGTAGAGGGCAGAAGCCAGCGCCATCTTTAGGGCATGGCTACATGCAGCTCCCCACATAAAAGGAGTTGAGGGAACTGAAATTATAGTTATATATAGGAAAATATTTTCAGTTTAAAAATTTGAAAAAAGTACTCTATTAAAAAGTGATTCTCTCCCTAGATATATTTTCTAATTCACTTATCAGTTGCTGAGGTCTGTATTCCTTGTCAACTTAGGTCCTGAAATCTTTGAAACATGCTTATGTCAGTATATGATGCATTTAATAACTAGTTTTCTCAGTTTCTAGGTATTGCCTTATACTTTTATTTATCTATTCCCATATCACAAATTAGAACTAGGCGACTCTGATAAGCTCACCATGTACTCTTCTACAACTTGAGAAAATGTTAGTTTTCTACCTCATTTTTTTGTAAAATCATAATCTTAGCAGTATTTTTATAGGTTTAAGTTTGCTACACTTCTATCAAACACAAAGTTTTTCAGTGTGTTTCTGTCTATATGGATGTTGTGAAGTTGTTTATAAAGAAAAGATTGAACCAGTCCATCTACCTTGTGAAAGTCACTGGATGAGAAGCATGGATTTCATCAAATGCTTCATATG
The DNA here is from genome assembly GCA_004025045.1 of Sigmodon hispidus. Taxonomy (NCBI): domain Eukaryota; kingdom Metazoa; phylum Chordata; class Mammalia; order Rodentia; family Cricetidae; genus Sigmodon; species Sigmodon hispidus. The sequence goes on from PVIH01005320.1 coordinate 28,723, forward strand.
TAAATTTACAGCAATCAATCCACATTGGGAAATTCTACTTGGTTCACTATATTATCTCTATTAAATTAGTTATATTTTGTTTCTAATATCTGCATTATATTTTACATTTCTTCTGCCTCATGTTTTTCTATCTTTATTTGTAACACAGGCTCCACATTTTTTTCTGTCTTCATTTGTAACAAAGGATCTTTTCTCAAAAACACACTATAATATTTGATTTAAAAATTCTCTAGTCTTATTTTATTATTTTGGTTATTTGTTGGTTTTTATGTTAGAAACAGTCTCTTCTAAATAGAGAAATTCCAATAAAAGTCAAGATGTTAATTAATCTATGAGTATAACAATGAGTCATTAGAAATTACTTTCTGACTTCATCTATTTGGCTACACAAGAGCATTTTTTTCTCCTAAGGTCTATGATCTGTCTATAGGCTCATGGTACAATAATTGTACCAGATGTACCATAATGGTATGGGCTGAGACCATTGTGGAAGAAGAGTGAGAAGAGGATAGAATGAGAATTGGTGGGTAACTATAAAGAAACAGTGTAATCTGGATACAGCAGTATACCTGTACATATGAACTCAAATAGAAAATAACAGTTTATACAAGAGTGTGCAAGCCTAAGGTAGACAAAATCCCACTGTTAATAGTAAGGCTTCTGAGAGAGAAAAGATCACTTTTTTCTAAGGGTCTAAGAATATAGCCCCTGGCAACTCAATCATATTTCAGTGGAAGATATAAATCTCAAGGTTTGGGTGCAACATAAATTGTACTTGAGGGGAAAACATGACACAAAGTTCAAAGTCTATGAAATGAAGTATTAATCTGCAAAATTTAGGAAAAGGAAGGACAAGTATGATAATGAGTATATTATATACAACTTTTGAATGTTTTTTTTTTGTTTTAAAAAGTGAAAGTGGCATAAATTAGCTCCAACATGATATGAACTTTCTCATTCTCTCATCACCAACATTCTAGTCACAGACAGACTTGTTTCATATTCTTCATTTGTTTGAGGCAATGTCTCCTAAAGAATACTCTGGCCTCAAAGTACCTGTGTAAGAGAGGCTATCTTTTAATATCTGTCTCTCTTGTCTCAACATTTTAAGTGCTAAGATTACAGTCATGTAAGCAAAATCTAGATTTGCCTCATAAAGTTCATAGAATTTTACTCCATTAGGTTATTTTCTGCCAATAGTTATTAAAAGATATGTATTCCAAAATTTCCTTGCAATTTACCATCTTTCTATTGCTCCTAACCTATCCTCCAAAAGTAGATGCATACTTCTCTTTTTCTTCTGTTTTTTTCATTTATTTTACACACACACACACAGAGAGAGACAGAGAGAGACAGAGAGAGACAGAGAGAGACAGGAGAGACAGAGACAGAGAGGGAGAATATAGCATTTCATATGATAAAGTGCTGAGACATTCTCTTCTGCCAATGACATTTTAAAATATTTAATCCAATTTCCAACATACCCTTTAGAATCCTTGTCAAGGTCACCAAGAGCATTCTCTTTGCCAAAATCAATGGAAGTCGCTTTGTCTTAATATTTCAATCCTTCTCAGCAGTATTTAATGCATTTGATCTCTTTTAAAGATTCCTGATATTTTTCACTCAATGTTATATTGCATTCTTTAATGTTCCCTTTTTCTAATTATTCTTGACATTTTGGACTATTCTTGGAAAAACCTCTGGACCCTGTCTGATTTTTGTACATTTGTATTGCTTCTCTACAGTAGGTCACTTCATCTACATTTAATACCCACCAGAATACTGATTGCATATTTCTAATCCCTCCTTAAATTGTAACCTTATAAAATTTACAACATATTGTAGTGAGACTAAGATATTGCCAAGTTATTATTTATTGTGTTACAGTATTTTTTAAGAGAACATCAAATCAATATAGGTTTATTTATTTTTTGATAATTAGAATGGCCACTCACAGATTTCTACCTTGCATATTCAATGGCACTTCATTGGTCCCCTGACCTATGAATGCCTTGACATCCCAGATATCATATTAATAATAGATTATAAAGGAACATTTCACTATTCTAAAATAAATTTACAAATGCAACATCATATGTTGAAACTTCTTAGAGTTGTTACTGAGATTTTTTATGCAGTTGAGTTAGCTCACATAAAATATAAAATTATAGAAATTCTTTATCAGCATTACATGAAATATATGCATCTGTGTTCTGTAGTTATCTAATAACCACTAAATTCTGATAGCACCTTACTCAGTGCTGTGCAATTTATAAATTTTTGTTATTCTTTGTTGGGATTCAGTGATGTCATAAATACTGTTTGCTATGATACAACATGTGACTAGTGATTCTGTTATCAAAAACAATCTAGAGAGTATGAGATTGCTCTTGTAAAAAAAATCTTTTCTTAGGGTGAACTGCATCATCAGAGAAGGACTGATGCCTTCAAAACTCAGATCAATGTTTAGAGTCAGAGATCGAATAGATCACTTGCTCAGATCAGACAGGAGACACACAAGCTCTCTAACCACAACTGTCTAGGAGCTGACTAAGTGTGAACCACTGAAGCAATGGGCAAATGCCAGTGCAAAAATACATATAACAATATAAAGAACAACAAGACAACAGCAGAAGAAAACAGTGGTTCTAAAACTAAAAGATCTAAATAGAGCAATGAAGAGGAAACAGAAAGAAACAATACCAAAAACATCTTTATGAAGATTATTGAAGCCTTCAAAGAGGATATAAAAGATCCCCTTAAAGAAATAGAAGAAAATATGAACAAAAAATCGGAAGAGATAAAAGAATTCTTTAAAAAATACAAAGAAAACTAACAAAAGGAAAACTAAAAAATGAAAGGAACATTTCAGGAGTTAAAAATTGAAAAAGCAGTAATAAAAAAGGCACAAAATGAGGCAAAGGTGGAAATAGAAAATCTGAAGAAGAGAGCTGAAAATACAGATACCAGCATAACCAACAGAATCCAAGAGATAGAAGAGAGAATCTCTAGAGAGGAAGTCTCAATAGTAGAAATACATATATCACTCAAAGAAAACACTAAAAACAAAGAAGCCATAACACAAAACATTCAGGAAATTTGGGACACCATGAAAAGACCTATTCTGAGAATAATAGAAAAAGAAGAAGGAGAAGAATACTAGCTCAAAGGCACAGATAATGTATTCAATAAAATCATAGAAGAAAAATTTTCCAACTTAAAGAAGGAAATGCCTGTAAATATATAAGAAGCTTACAGAACACAGAATAGATTTGACCCCCAAAATTGTCCACTGACCACATAATAATAAAGTGACAAAACATATAGAAACAGAAAAATTTTAAGATCTACAAAAGAAAAGGGCCAACTTACCTATGAAGGCAGATCTATCAGAATAACACATGAATATTCAATGGAGACAATGAAAGCAAGAAGGTCCTGATCAGAACTTATACAGACACTAAAAGAGCATGGCTGCAAACCCAGATAGTACACACAGCAAAACTGTCAATCACCATAAATGGAGCAAACAAGATATTTCATGACAAAGTCAGATTTAAACAATACCTACCACAAATCTGGCCCTTTGGAAAGCATTAGAGGAAAAACTCCAACCTAAGGATCCCAGATTCAACCACTACACAAAATACAACAGAAAAGCCCAAAGATAGGGTAGCCAAAAGCTACCACCAAAAATAACAGGAAATATTAATCAGTGGTCACTAATATCTCTTAATATCAATGGTCTCAATCCACCTATAAAAAGGCACTCACTAACACAATGGATACAAAAAAAGAAGAAGCCATTCTTGGGCTGCATACAGAAAGCATATCTCAACCTTAAAGATAGACATAGGCTCAGAGTAAAGGGATGGGAAAAGATTTTTCAATCAAATGGCCCTAAGAAACAAGCTGGTATCGTCATTCTAATATCTAACAGACTAGACTTCAAATTAAATAAATTAAAAGAGACCAGGGAGGACATTATTTATTCGTCTCAGGAAAAAATGATAAAAAATGAGATCTCAATCCATAATATTTATGCCCCTAATATAAAGGCACCTATCTATGTAATAGAAACACTACTAAAGCTCAAATCCCACATCAATTCTTGCATCCTAATAGTGGGAGACTTTAATACCTACATTCACCCTTGGATAGGTCAACCAGACAGACACTCAACAGATAAATAAAGAGTCTAAGACAAGTTAGGATTCAAATGGATTTAATAGATATTTAAAGAAGCTTCTATCCAAACCCAAGGGAATATATATATTTCTTAGCATCACATGGAACTTTCTCTAAAATTGAACACATAACTGATCATACGACAATTAACGATAGATACAAAAAATGGAAATAATCCCTGGTATCATATGAGACCACCAGGGCCTAAAGTTAGAGTTCAACAACATCAAAAATCACAGAAAGCTTACCATCTCATGGAAACTAAACATTACTAAACTCAACCAGCTCTGGGTCAAGGAAGAAATTAAGAAAGAAATTAAAGTAATCCTAGAATTTAATGAAAATCAGAAGTGTAAAGGGGGACAAATATTACTTTCTGCTGCCTAAAAATGTTAATATGATAGATTTTTTATATTTATTATTTATAAAATCTTTTATTTGCCCAAATTTTGAAGAAGTAAATAATTGTAATTAGCATCCTGAATGCTCTTTTATGACCTTTCTTTGCATGAAACATTTATTTCCCTGGTAGGTCTGACTGTGACTTTTTCTATAAAAAAAATAATTTTTTTCTATTATAATTCTTTCTCAAGAAAAAATGTGATGAGAATAAAGCTTAGAAACAGCAAAAGCTATTCAGATTAAAGAAATATGTGCTACTTTATCTCATGCCTTTAAAAATATTGTATGCAAATGAGAGTATTAATACTCAAAGAAATTTTTTTAGCTAAAGGTATTAAGTGTTCTAGTGAACTCACAAGATATATGCAGCTATATGATAGAAAACTGTGCTCTGGTATCACACAGAGAATCTCACATATCAGGGTAGTAAAAAGATCATATGTCATCAAGCTAACCACCATTTTAGACAACATTCATAATATAGATAGCTACTTATCCTACAGCCATACTGAATCTCACATGATAGCTTTATAGAGACTATAACCATTTAATAGTGACTAGGGGTATCTTGTGATCAACATCTTCTCCCCATATGATTTCACAAAAGCAAACAGAAAAGAAATCTCAGCATACAGACAAAAATTTTTCAAAAATGGCAAATACTCTGAATGGTGTCAATGATGTTACACAAACTTTATGCCTGTGTGTGAATGATGTCAGTAAGCCACACACTCTCTGAGACTGTGTTATTGATATGTTTCTACAAATGACTCTTAATACGTACTTTTATATCAAAGAGATTCTACATTATGTTGTTGTTTTTAAATTAAGGTATAATAATATCTTTCTTAATGATGATGCCTGCAAGAAACACTGGTGCAATAGTGGCATAGAATTGTGAAATAATCATAATCTGATTTGATTTAATTCCCATTCAATGTGACACATCCAACAATGTGGCTAAGAACCAGTGATTAGATAGCACAAGGACATAGAGAAAACCCAAATATTACTGCTTTACTAAAAGAACATAGCAATGAAGTGACTCATAAGAGCATTCTGCTATATTCATAGATCATTGCCTTGCCCAGCCTCTATCAGAGAGCGTCCTCCTACAGTGCATGGGGAAAAAAGCAGAAACCTACAGCCATACAATGTGCAGAGAGTGAAATGCCATTAAACATCCCACTCTAATGTCTTCCTCTTAGGGTTCAGGAAACTGAGAAGAGATGAGGCAGAAGCAGTGTAAAACCCTAGTAGATGAATGTTACCAAGGAAATAAGGCTATCTAAACAAAACAGAATTGATACACATAGCAACGCACAAAGACTTTGGCAGCAGCACATTAAGGGACTACATAGGTATGCATCATGTGAGGGCCTATAACTGAGAGAGGAGACTATAAGTCCCCATCATTAATCCATATGCTATTTTCAAATGATAAAGTGTTGTAAATAAAAAGTTAGTTTTCTTGAGGGAGTCTCACTGAAAAATAAGCAACTCTTAAGGGGAAGCCGCATATGTACCAGTAGGTGGTCAGCACAAAAACTAGCTCAAAGACAACTTTTAATGTTCTAGATCTCATGTTTTGTGAGGTCATTTAGATTTTGTTTTACTTATAGGTCCTTTGTAAATATACTATGGATTCTGGTTTTAGGTTTCTAAGGGAATCCTGTGTGGGAGAATATGTGTATCTCCTTCTCTGTAAGTTTATTAAGATTTTTCTTGGGGTTTCAATATTCTATTTGTTTAGTCTTATTATAATTTGCTTTTCTTATATTTTAATTATTACTCCTTAAATGCTTGTTTATTTTCTAACTAGAGAAAGAAAAGATCTGAAAAAAATGAGGTGTGGAAGAATTAGAAGAATTTTAAGCAGTTGAATCTGTAATCATAATATATTACAAATATAGTATAAAATCAAATGAAATAGAATAAATATGTATTATATGAAATAAAATATAAAATCCTATTTCTTATGAAAGAAAATTACAGTATAATCACATCATTCTCTCCCCTTTAGTTTTTCTGATATATAGGTGAGTTCAGAAATTACCACTTTGCAATTGATAAGCAAATAAAGAAATAAGTGACTCATTCATTAGAAACATTATTTTTTTTTACTATGCTACACTCTGGAAAATAACAGTCACTTTAGGTGAATAGCCTTTTAAAGCTAGTATGGATTATAATCTATCCCCAGCATACTCGTTCTGGAGAATGTTTCTGAATATGTAGGGTTTTTTTAAATATTTTTATTGATTCTGTGTGGGTTTCATATCATGCAGTTCTAACCCACTTATCTCTCTGTCCCCTGGCATCTGCCTCCTGCCCTAGCAACTTCTCCCAAAAGAAAAAAGAAAAAAAGAAAAAACTAAGCTTGTAAATATCAAAAGAAAAATTATAAAGTAAATCAAATGAATGAAGATAACATATAATTTCTTCTTGAACCATAATGAAAGTACATGATAAACTGTGTTTTATGTTAAAAATAAAGATTTCAGGAAGTCCTTAATTTTAATAGCAAAATGAAGCTTACTTTGCATTTGGTAATATAATAACATTTGCCATTTATTTTCTATATTTAATAATCTTTTATTACATACTTACTAAATATTCATAGTGTAGCCATTTTCTATGTGTAAAGTAAGCAGTATATTGCTAAAATAAGGACACTACCTCAGTTATTGTGTTCTCTTCAGCCACTCATCTCTTAAGTAGAGTTATAACTTGCTTATGTAAAACTGCATTATTGTGATCATGCTCTCATATTAATATTAAACAGCTTATAGTTTTATTTTTTTCCAAAATATTGAAATGAGTCTATTTGAAAGTTATCTTAATTTTAAAAAGTCCCAAATAAAGATATATACTTTAATTTTGCAACTCAAAATCATTAAAACATTCTCAAGACAACCTTTTTTATTTTAATTTTTTAATATACCTGTCATTGTTCTGCCTCCAAGATCTCCATCCAGTCCTCCCATAGCTTCCTACCACACTGTCTTCACATCCATTCCTCAGAGAGGGTAAGGATTCCCAGGGTAAGTTAATATACTCTGGCATATGCAGTTGAGGTTGGAACAAACCTCTCCCCCAATATCAAGGTTGAACAAGGTATTCCTCTGTAGGGAATGGGCTCCAAGAAGCCAGTTCATGCACCAGGAATAAATTCTGGTCCCACAGCCAGAGGCTCCAGAAACTGTCCTTTCCATGCAGTGTTCATCCACTTTCAGAAGGCTTAATTTAGTCCCATGGAGGATCACTGGCTATCATTTCAGTGTTAGTGAGCTCACAATGACTCATGTCAGCTGTCTCTGTTGGTTTCCTCATCATGATCATGACCCTTTGCTGATATAATTTTTTCCCCTCACTTTTACTGTACTGGAATCTCAACCCAGTACTTAGTTGTGGATATGTTTGTTAGGTTACAAAACTTGCTAGATAAAGGTTCTATAAAGAAAATTAAGGTAGTTATCAATTTGATTATAGAGGAAGACTAATTTAGGCACTCTCTTCACTATTGCAAGGAGTCTTAGCCAGGGTCATCTTTGAGAGTTCTAGGATATTCCCCTAGCAGCAGGTTTCTTTCTAACTTCACAATGACTCCCTCTATCAAAATATCTATTTTATTATTCTACTTCTCTGCCCCTCCCTGAACTCAGTCATCCCATTCTTGTTCTCTTCCTACCTCCACTTGCTTCCTTCCTGCTATGGTCTCAATTTACTCATACAATCTTATCCGTTTGCCGTTCCCAGGGATTAGTGTGTCCATGGGTGTCTCTTTTAGGTTCTCCTTGTTATCTAGTTGCTCCGGGGTTGAGAATTTATAGCCTGGTGGCTTTAAGTGCAAAACTCAAGTCCGACTGGTTAAAACACCTCAACATGAATCCAGTTATACTGAACCTGAAAGAAAAGAAAGTTGGAAATAGTCTTGAAGGCATTGGCTTAGAAGACTGTTGCCTAACGTAATACCAGTAGCACAGACACTGAGAGCAACAATTAATAAATGAAACTGAAATGGACAAGCTTCAGTAAAGCAAAGGAAATGGTCTATAAGACAAAACAACAGCCTACAGAATGGGAAAATATCTTTACCAACTTTATATATGACAGATGATTGATTTCTAATATATATAATGAACTCAAGAAATTAGTATAGGCAAAAGTTTCTGGCCTTTCCAGCCTGTGGTTCAGAGAACTCTTTCCTGCTTGTGCTTCCATCACCACCTATAAAATAATTACTCAAAGGCTTTTATTAATTACAAGCTGTTCAGATTATGGCCCAGGCTCATTACTTTCTAGCTCTATCAACTTACCCTATTTTTATTATTCTGTGTATGGCCATATGGATCATGAATTATCTGTGTTTCTTTAAATCTTTCTTCCTGGGGTAGCATTTCCAACCCTGCCCTTATTCTCTTATATCTATGCTTAGATTTCCCACCCACCTCCAAGCTGCCTTGCTATAGGCCAAAACTTCCTGAACTAAAGAATACATTTTAAAAATCAGTGCACAATGGAGTAATACTCATTAAAAAATAATATGATGAATTTTGTAGACAAATAGATAGAACTAAAATGGAAGGATTTGGAGAATATCCTGCAAGTGATATATCATAAGCCCAGAAAGATAGGCATGATATACACATTCATAAATGGACTTTAGACTAAAACAAAAAATATCCAAGCTGCAAACCACAACCCCTGAATAGCTTGGGTTCAGCGGAACTTAAGAAAGACATCCAGAGATTTTCCTAGGAAAAGAAAATCTTCTTAGCTATTTGGGAGCATGAGGGGTAGCAAGCAAGAAGAGGAAGAAACAAATCATGAGAGAAGGAGATAACTGAATGAGAGGAGCAACAAAGAGAGAGATTAAGAAAGAAATGGAGATTTTAGGAGAGAAAGCCAAAGTGAGGTTGGAAAGAGATTGGTTGCTAGGGAAACCTCTAAAAACCTCATAGGATACCCCTGGCTAGGTCTCTAACCAATAGGGAAGATGATGTCAAGACATGACTTCCACTATAATCAAATGAATAACCACCCTAACAATCACAGAACCCACATCCAACAATAAATAGAGATGGAGGCAAGGATAAAATGGCTGAGCACACCAGGCTGAGCTCCTGTTCCAGCTGAGAGCATTGAAAGAGAGTCTGTATGAGCAAGGGCACAGGGATTATGAGGAAAGTTCCCACAGTGATGGCTAGCTGGACCTCTGGAGAGATCACTGAATTAACAGCCACTGGGAGACATCTGGAAAATGAGTTAGGCCCACAAAGGTTAGGCAAGTGTTGATTGACATGGGCAGTCTGTGGACCCTCGAGGAGTAGGATCAGACTTTATTTCTATTCATAGGCTGGCACCTCAGAGCCCATTCCCTTCAGAACAACATCTAACCCAGTCCTGATATTAGGATGAAAAAATCAGACTTGCCTAAAGTGGATGTGGCATGCTGAGCTGACCCACCTTGGGACTTTGTGCCCTTTGCAGGGAGAAGATGTGCAGGGGGGAAGCTGAAGAATGACTGGGAGGGATTGGGAGGATGAAAGGGAGGGGTGCCAAGGGGATACATGAATAAAAAAGGACTTTACTTTATAAATAAAAATTAATATCCAATGAGAGCTGAATTTACCAAAATATTTTCCATAGTTTTAAAAATAAATAAAATATTATGGTTTTCTACCTTTTCTTTTTTACTAACTATTAAAATACATTGAGGGATCATTGACTTGCATATCATATACTCAAAGCATTTATTTACTGCTTTATTTTTTATTTCAACAATTAAAATGACTGCTGGTCTTCATTAAAAATGGTTACTTAAACCATGAAATATCAAGTACTTGTTAATGTGATATAATTTATATTGACTATAAGAAAATTTTATTCTCCCCATGTCCTTAAACAAAAAGGCTGCAACATTTATCACACTGGTAACATAAGGGCTGACTTAGAATATTCCCTTTAATTACTATTTTGTAACCAGGTATTTTTAATACATTTGGCATCTGTGTACTCTGTTCTTAATCTAAGTATAAATTTAAACAATCATGTATCTTTACACATCTTTACAACAGGGCTGTGAGATGATTTATCTTTGGAAAATGCAATGATTAAATACTAGGCATATTTAGGAATGAACCGATACTTTTGAAAATAGCTTTAAGATTATTTTTAATGAGCTGATACTTTCACAGAGGAGTTGTATTTGCAATGTTTCTTTAAACCAAAATCTTAAAGAATCAAAATATGATTTTTCAACCTAATTATCCTTAGAAATTTTTTCTGTAAGTGTTGTGAAAGCAGCATTAAACAGTGAACAAAACACAATTCCTTTTCTGCTTTCATAAATTGCTCAATTTATATAAAATACATATTCATGAATTATACTAGATTTTAAAAGCTTAAAAGAAAATACCAATTGGGGTAAAAATGAGATTCAAGAAAACACAGAAATCAAATTAGTACAACTGGGTAATGATATATCAGTCTTGAAATATTTGCAGTTACAATGTGTTACCTTGAAGTTCTGTAGAGTGGTATATATTGTTTAGAATTGTTATGTAAATTTTTTCATGGATATGGCATATAATGTAACATAGTTGGGGAGGGGAGAGAAATCACTGGTTTGTAGCTGTTGTTTAAATAACTAAAAACCCTGAAGGAAAATAGCTGAACTGTAAAGGTTTTTCCTATTTTGTAACATAGTGTCTCTATCTTGATTCTGCAATGAGGGCCTCCAGTGTGTTTTATCTTTTCAGGCTCTGCTGCAGCATGTTTAATGGATCAGTTTGGGGCTTTGATTGCTTCAGCATCTACATGCATCACTCCTCTTCTCTCACTGCTCAGAAGTTGTGCAAGTGGTAAAAAAGCTGCTCTACAACTGTACAGAGTTTAACATGGACATATTTTATAATGCTTCGTTTTAATTTTACAATTATTTCCCTGAAATTTGTATTTAATTTTGAAACTGGTCAGAAAAGAATATCAAAGAGATAATACATTCAGGCAAAAATTTAGGAACTTACACCCAAGATGATATTCTTTAAGCAAGTAACTTTAGACTCCATAGTGTGATTTTAATTAATGATTTGAAATTTAAATTAACCATGTTTCAGTTTCTTTTTCTCTATTACAGTTTTTTTTTTTATATAGACTAAAGACTCATTTTGTATCCATGTGTCCCCTTGTTCAAACTCCCTTCTTTCTCCCAACCCATCCTGGTCAGTCTCTCATCCCCCTATCTCCTACCCAGAAAGGGCAAAAGGTCCCAAAGTGGATAGTTCAGCATCCAGTCCAGGCAAATCTGCTTTCCTCATCCCAACATCAGGACTGAGTCAGGTGTTCCTCTAGAGGGAATGGGCTCCAAGGTGCCAGTCCAAGATGCTTCAGATCTCAAGTGGTTGTGATTTGCAGCATGGTTGGACTTTGCTTTTTTGTTAAAGTCCACTAATGAGTGAGTACATGCTCTACTTGTCTTTCTGGGTTTGTGATACTTTGCTCAGGAGGATATTGTAATTCTTTTACTCGTTTACTTTTCTACTCTCCAATTCCTCTTATGTATCACTTGTTTCTCCCACTCAATGTCATGGCTTCTATTTTCTTTATTTGCTGTTCTAATCACAGAAGATGTTTCTATTTATATATACATATATATATGTATATATATATAAATACAACCATATAGTCTATTTGTTTATATTCATATATGTATTATTTCAGGGTTGGACACTTACTATTGGATATTAGGTTCAGTGTCTCATTACAGGAAGTGTCAAATTTTTCTTGCTGCAATTCTTAGTTGCCTATGGTTTTACATATATTCATATATATGTACATATATTTTTTATCCACACATATATATGCATATATGGGGGCTGACATATTTCTTTATGGCATGTTAGTCTATTAGTGTACTTCTTCAGATTTTGATTAAGAATTATTATGTCTATTCTGTAGTTATATAATGGATGTAATTGGTATATTATTTATATAAAATATAATGTAACAGCAGCTTTTCTGATGCTTTGGATCTTAAAATCTTTATTCCATCTCATCCATAATGCTCACTGAATCTTAGGTTCCATAGTCATGTTGTAGGTGTATTAATTTTGACTGGCAACCAAACAAACATGGTCCTCAATTTCCTGTGTCTCAAGTGCATTGTAGTTTCACAAGAGCATCTTACAATCTATGTCTAGGAGGCAATGATGGCAACAAAAATAAAAATTATATTATTATTTACAAAATGAAACTTACATAGAATAGATATAAGTCCATGTATATCTATATATACAGAATTTCAATGAAAGTATCTCATTTGGACTGACAGTGCTCCCCGATGAACAACTTTATAAATAACTAAGAAAACCCTGTTACTCTATGTGAGACTGCCCTTTAGATTTTAGGATGTGGGTATGTTCAAGAGATTCTAAAGCCAATGTAAACTAATCATAAATATTTGATTGGTAAAAAATAAGTTGCTTAATTTCTTTTTTCTTTAAATATATTTTTTCTCACAAAAGAATTGTGCTTTAGTTAAATCTCCTGCAATTTGCTAAACCACTTCTCATGAAAAAGATTTTAATTGTAGACAATTCTAGATATTGTCACTTTCTATATATGGATAACTTCTCTTTAATGATATCCTACCATTGTGAAGGTGACTTTTGACATTTAAAAGGATCACTGCCATAGAGAGTCCATGCTTTTATTTAGAGGTTGTCTTTGAAGGGTGATTAAAGCCTCCTAGGAGTAATTGCAAAAGAGGCTGTAGAATTAATTTATCAAAGTAGGTAAAATTCTCTTGATCCTGTGTACAGAATACATATGTCATACCATTTAATTCATTTGTAAGTAAAAGTGTTCTACTGATATTAGGTATTCTAAAGCTAGAGTAAAAAAATATAATGATTTTAAAACAGGTTCATGACAAATGCAACAACAAAAATTAACTCATATTAACTTTTTATTAATGTCTATTATTAATAGCCAAAGTATAAAAGCTTACCTTTGAATGTATTCAGAAGTTATTGATACCAGATCATAGACATTTGTCAATATTGAAATTTGCAGTAAGATAGTCAATTTTTAAAATAGTCAATTGATTACTTAATGTAAGCATAGCTAAGTATGGCCCATTAATTATTCAACTTCCTTTACACCTCTGTCCTATAAGCTACATAAATATTTCATAGTGTAATTAAAACTCATAAAAATTAAGTTTGGCAGTCTCAGAGAGATTATATACTGTGAAATAGAATCCAAGAGTTAAGAAGTATAAGTACTAAAATAATAATACTTTAATTACTTTTATCAAAATGTGATTTCTGAAATTCTTGAGATTACTGTAGTTGATCTCTCTTTACATGACAGGGCAGATATACAATGACAGGTCACTCACTGAGGCAAGTGAGACTTCTACTCAACTGTGTAGCTCAAGTCATTTCAGTCTGAAAAGGGTTTTTTTGTTGTTTTTTCTTCAACAAACAATGTTGCCTTATTCTTGCGAGTCTAGAACTATATTATGAAAAGAAAATATGCAAAGTAAATCAAGTTTGAAACAAAAATATGCTTAGTAGTTATTTCAGACATCAAGTGTGAAAATATTTTTATTTTTGTTTGTATTCCAAACAAAATGGAGTGTGTGATATGTATAAGTTCATGCACTGGTGTGCACATGCATGTTCAGAAAACGTCATCCTCAAGTACTTTTTTTCAGGTACTATTTACCTGTTTAGTTGTTTGATTAAATTGGGTTTTGAGACAAAATCATTCATTGGTCTGGAAAGTTTCATGTAGGGCATGAAAGTTAGTCATCACACCACAGGACCCACATATGTCCACCTTGCCAGCACTGGTATTAGCAACATTGATGCTAACAAGACATATTATGTGGGATCTTTAGATCAATTTAAGAGCATCAGGTATGCAAGATAAGTACTTTACAGCCTGGATGATTACCCCAGACACTAACCCCTCCCCTCTCCTCTCTCTCTCCTCTCTCATTTCTCTTTCTGACTCCATGTGTGTGTGTGTGTGTTTGTGTGTGTGTGTGTGTATAAAGGAGAATCTAGTACCTAATAGGTTGTTTATAACAAGGCTATATGGACTGTAACAACACAATTTCAAAAGATGATTTTGGAATTCAGCTTTTTAGAACTTGGTTATTTTGTGAGGTTTTGATAATATATATGATGCTGGTATACAGTGTGTATAAATGCTTACTCTGTTTCTTGTTCCTTAGCTTTGCCATTTATATTTTAGTCTTGATGCAAATTGAGGGGGAAATGATTTATCTTAACACAAGAGTAGAAGTAATTGCAAGTTTGGAAAGTCAGCCCATTTAAACACAGATAGAGAGGAACATGTCCCTAAATTATTTGAGAATTCCCTTTTTGGCAAGCAAAAGAGGGACACATTCCTGTTATGGTTGTTTTGCTATTAAGCAAGGTAAGAATTAAATTTTAAACAGTGAATTTAATCCACTTAAAAAATTTCCCTCCTCTAAGGACTGAGGGATTTATGCAAGAGAGGAGGCAAAAAGATTATGAGAGAGATAGGGTATATGACTCTAAGGAAATAGTGTCATTGAAACTTAACAAGATGGACAAATGTTTTATAAAGATGTCATTTAAAATGAGTGTGTGCACCCTTCTCTGTGTGTGCCTATGCGTTTGTGTATGTGTGTGTATGTTCTGCAATTTAAGTAACTTTGCATATCAGTGGTGTTTATATTTGAATGATTTCTATAAATGAATTTGCACATGCACTTGGAGGACAAAAATTGATTTTGATTGATTATTTTTGATCTCTCTATTTTAATAAAAAAGGAATTTCTCAAATGAACATTGAGCTTACAAATCTGTTTATCTAGCTAAATGTCTTCACCTTGAGATACTCTATTTCAGTCCAGTGACTGTTGAGTTTATAGATCCCTAGCACATCAACCAAATTTATATATGGGTTCTGGGATCTCAACTTTGACCCTCACTTGTGAGCAGTAATCATTTCATTCATTGACTCATTATATCACTCAAACCCCAATAAGAAATTTTAAATTACTTGCTTCTTTAGTTGTGTAGAAGCATCTTTCTCTACACTTTTTCTCAAATATGATATGTGTGTATAGTTTTAGTTATAATTTTATGATGTATGTAATATTGTATATATCTTCTATTTAATATGATAGCTATTTCTTCCATGTGGATTTTTAACTTTCATGTTAAAAATGTAGCTAGTGTGAACAGAAAATGAACCTTTAAATTTTAGTCTAAAATAAATTTTCTCCAATAAGTAGCTATTTTATTAGGCAGCAGAAGTATAAACTCCAAAATTATATCATATTCATTCCAATTGGTGTATAAGTTTGATTATACCTATAAATCTATTTATACTTCTCTTTTGTGGATAGATATTACATACTTAATAAAACCTGAACATTGGAGAGAGAGAGCACACAGTCAAATCCTGGGCAGACAGCTCAGGAAATTCTTGATGCTTGAGTACAAGGATAAACAGCTGAAGTTCAATAGCACATACCTTTAATCCTAGCACGGGGAAAGCAAGAGTGGTGACCTTCACCCTTGATCCCACAACTCCAGAGACAGAACTTCTTCTTTTTCTGGGAGTTCAAGGCTATCTAAAAAATAGAGTATTACACACCTTTAATCCTTATCTTGATGGGATAGGGTATATAAGGGCTGTAGAAACCCTGAAGAGGCAGAAGTGACTGGCAGAAACAAGAAGCAAAGGTAAGGAAATTGCAAGACAGCTGGGTGATAATTGATTGTGGTACTTCCTCTATCTGATATTTCAGCCTTCCCCTGATGTTTGGCTCTGAGTCTCATTTAATTCAACCTGAATTCATGCTACTACACTCTTTGTTTTAGACTTTATTTTTTTCTTTTTAATGAAAATAGATTATTATTTCATACAATATTCCTGATTATAATCCCCTCTTCCTCTTCTCATCCCAGTTACTTCTCACTTCTTCTCAGGATCCATTTCCTTTATATCTGTTATTAGATAATAACAGGCTTCTAATAGGTAACAATACAATATGACAAAATACAAGATGAAGAACAAACAATAAAAGTGAAGTTGAACAGAGCAACTGAACAGAACAACCCAAAAACTGGCATAAGGGTCAGAGTGCATTGTTTCAGCTGGGACTCCCATAAAAACACTAAACTAATAGCAATCATAGATACAAAGAGGACCTGGTACAGACCCAAGTAGACCTGGTGCTTGCTGCTTCAGTCTCTGTGCTCATATGCACCTTGCTAAGTTGATTTGTAAGACTGTCCTTCCACTATTCTTTATCCCTTCTGGCTCTTAAAGTTTCCACAGGATTGCCTGAGCTTTGAGGGGAGGGATTTATTGAGTTCTCCCATTTAACACTCTCTCTGCCTAATGTATGAGTGTGACACCTTGATACTGTTCCCATCTGCTGCAGGAGGATGCCTCACTGGTGATGACTGGAAAATACACTGGTATATGAGTATAGAAGAAGATAATTAGGAGTCACGTAATTGATACATGTTTTTTAGACCAGTAGTGTTTAGTTTTATCTCTTGTCTCTGGGCTGTCTAGCCTTTCTTTTTGGTTATCAAAGACATGAATTTCTACAAAAACAGGGGTCCTGAAATCAAATTAGACCTTACTTTGCTATTCCCAGAAGTTATGTGCTGCCATTGCCATAGCATATTTTGCAGGCAAGATAGATTGAATGTTAAAAGATTTGTGGGGCTGGAGAGATGGCTCAGAGGTTAAGAGCACTGACTGTTCTTCCAGAGGTCCTGAGTTAATTCCCAGCAACCACATGATGTCTCACACCATCTATAGTGACATCTGGTACTCTCTTCTGTATAATGTATACATAATAAATAAATAAATCTCATAAAAAACCCTGGAAAAAAACTAGATGTCCCTCAAGTGAAGAGTAGATTAACAAACTGTGGTACATCTACACAATGGAGTACTACTGAGCAGTAAGAAAAAATTATAACCTAAAATTTGAAAGCAATTGGAGAATAGCCTCCTGAACAAGGTATTGCAAACCCAGAAAGATAAGCAGGGGATGTATGCATGCATTACTGGACTTTAAATAAAAAGCAAAGCATTCTCAAGTTGCAAACCACAACCACTTAACAGTTAGGGATCTGAAGCAACTTAGACTGGCACCTTGGAGCCCACTCTTTCCAGAGGAACATCTGGCCCAGTCTTGATGTTGGGATGAAGGGATCAGGCTTACCTGGAGTGGATGCTGGACTGAGACACCTTAGGACCTTGGGACCTCCTGCCCTTGCTTGGGGATATGGGGAGAAGAGAGAGTGACTGAGAGGGAGGGGTAATTGAGCAGGGCGGGGGGGGGGGAAGGAACATTGCATGGATGGAAAATGAGACTTTATTCAAAAATAATTTAAAAACAAGAAAAGCAACTGTGTTAAAAAATCAAATAAAAAAAAAAAGATTTGTGATTGGGTTGGTGTTTCTGTTTCCTTTCAGTTGCCTACAGAGTATATTCCAATACCAAAGATATTAGAATGTAGGAATAAAGGCTCCATGTAGGCACCAGCTTACCTTCTTCATGAACTGTGTGGGTGTTGTCCTTGGCAAGGAGGCCTCGCTGTCAGTTTGCAGAGAGCAACTCTGTCTTAGTAGAAGCCTTCTAGGTAGATTTCCATATGATCCTCTTGGGAAATACCTCAATTGAATGAAACCCAGTCATAATAGTGGAAGCCTTGCCTTGCTACAAGACATGGCCAGTTGAGACTCCATGTCCTCATTATAGTTGCCTTAAAAATTTCTAGAGAATTGTATCTTTACTAGGTTTCCACACACACCACAGACTTTTCCCAATTCCAACCATCTCTCCTCAAACTTTCCACTTCCACCTCATTCCCAGCAGCACTATATTTATTCATGCTTGTCTTCAATTTCCTCCAATCTACCCTTAAAATCTCTTTTATTTGCCCCACTAAGGAAGCTCCAGGCACATTTCTATATCCTTGATATTTATCTAACCTCTGTATGTCTATAGATTGAAATTTTTGTTATTATTTTCTCAATGGCTAATACCTACTAATAAATGAGTACATATCACATTTACATTTCTGGGTTATCATACTCAGGGTGATATTTTTCAAGTTTTACCCATTTGCCTTAAAATTTTAGGTTATCTTTTTTGTAACATCTCAGTAATAATTTATTTTGTCCATGTACCACATTTTCTTTATTCATTCTTTTCTTAAGAAACATCTAAGTTGTTTCCAGTTTCTGGGTATTATGAATGTGTGAGTCAGAGTCTATATTTATTTGTACTATGTTTTATACATTAATTTTTATTTTATTTTAAGAACTCAAGGTTTTTAACATTGATCTAAAACTTGACAGTTTATTATTAATTTTTGACATTGCTCTTCCTTAAATACCTATTATTACTTATACTTTTATCATTGAATAGGATTACATTTTGAAGAATATATGTACTTAGATGGTATGGGTACTGGGTCAGAATTCAAGGCTGTTCTCATATACACAAGAAATTCAAGTCAGTCAAAGAAACATAAGAGCCTGTCTCACAGTGAAACCAATTGTAGCCAGTTTTTCATTTCCCACAGCCATTTGGTTTGAAATAAACACACAGAGGCTTATGGGAATTACAAACTCTTTGGCCTATGGCTCAGGCATCATGTTAACTATTTCTTGCATCTTAATTCAACCCATTTCTATTAATCTATGTTTTGCCAAATGGCTCCTGGCTTGTGGCTTACCTGTGCTCCATTACATCTTGCACCCCTGACAGCTGAAATCACCTTTCTTCTCCCTCTCTGCTTGAATTTCCTACCTGACTATAAGCTATCTTACTATAGGACAAAAAACACCTTTATGAACCAATGGAAGCAATACAAGTTCACAGTGTTACAGAAAGATATCCTATATCAATCAATTGGTATGTTTGCCATTCATTTGTTAAAAATGTTTTTATTTTTAACGTAAATGTTCTGTTGTGTATTTGTTACATTTTATTTGCCATCAACCTTCAGCAGACAATTTTTTCCTTCTGTGATTTATCTATTAAAATCATTATTGCAATAAGCATATTAGTCTTTTTTTGTGACCATCACAGATTACTTCTACTCCATAATGGATGGAAACTTATCATTTTTGATGGACAATGCATTGAAGATATACATATCTGGTATTGTTATACATATATCTGTTGCTATGGTATAATGATCCCATGCCATAGATGAAGAAAAATAATAAGACATGCACTAACATTTCCACAGCATGGGGAGTATCTCAGAAAAGAGGACAAATACAAGAAGTAGATGGATGGGTAAAATATTACTTGTATATTTCTTTTTAAATTGAAATACTTCCACTTGTAGTTTATAGGCACTATCATAAAATTAAAGAATTCGTTTAATTCTTTACAACATACAAGTCTCAGGAAGTAAAGAAATCTTATAAGACTCTGCAAATTTCTGAATCTTGTACATTTGACTATGAGAGAAAAGTGGAGAAAAATTGCTAAGAGGAGGTTCTCTGATCTATCAAACAGCATATTTTTCAGAGAACTCTGTAGTTCAATCATTTCTCTTTTGTCATTAATGCTGTGGTGTGTTTCAGTGACAAAGAGATACTTATGTCCCATGTGCTTTTAGAAAAAAATATTTTTCTCATGTTTCTATATGACAGAGGGTATGTTGATTTTTTTACTCTCAAAAGATCTAGAATTCTTGAGTTATGACCTGAGCACAATAATTTTACATTTAACTTTATCTACCAAAATATTGTTTTTAGATGAATCTAAGAAAAGAACACAGACAAATAATAACAAAATCAAACAAATCCCATAGATTTTTATGGCCACATCCTCACATATGTAGATTCATAATATTAACTGATCTCAGAATTTAAATTAATCTGGGCTGGTTAGTACTAGGACATAAG
The DNA here is from genome assembly GCA_004025045.1 of Sigmodon hispidus. Lineage (NCBI taxonomy): Eukaryota > Metazoa > Chordata > Mammalia > Rodentia > Cricetidae > Sigmodon > Sigmodon hispidus. Next base: position 49,279 of record PVIH01005320.1, read on the forward strand.
GAAAAATAAATTGTTTAAAATATCACAGTAATGTGAAGAATTTTACTGGTATCTAATTAGATCAGTTTGTAAAATCCAGAAACTAGATAGCATAAAATGTAGTTGTTACTCAATAAATAATAATTGAAAGAATAATTTATATTTCTCAGGATGAAATATAAAACATGCACATTCAGTATTTAAGGATATTCATTTCTGAATTTTAAAATTGATGAAAGTCTTTTAATTAATAAGCCTAAATTGAAACAATAATTGTTCTTAATTCAAGAAAAATAACAATGTTTTACAATTACATTAATAATTTGAAATATAAAATTAATTTTAAATATCTGGTTTTGAAGGAAAAAACTATAAGATTAAAGGCAATGAGTTGCTCTTCAGAATATACTACTTTACATAACATGTACATTATTAGATTCAAGTTGAAAGGTAATCAAATTGAATAATTTAAGAGTTCCCAGGAGACATTTAATCCAGCTTAGTTATGCCTTGATCCCTAAAGTGCTTGTCTTGTCAATTCAATGTCTCTGTGCCCTGGAGTACAGATAAGAAAAAGGGAGGAATATTGTAGAAATGTACATGGAAGAATCATAGTATATTTTGAAGCTTTGCAAAAAATTCCTTTATAGATCAAATTACTGGTTCATAAGTAAAAGTAAAAAAAAAAGTGCTGACAAATAGCAAATGTTTTATATAACTATTAAATTTTAATTTAAAATATTTGATTCATACTAATTAGTTCATCTTATCCATTCATTATATTTTCATCAAATCATTAAGAGTGCTCTGAGCCCACCAGTCAGAGGACTAAAAGCCTTTTGTCAACTAACAGCAGAATGAAGAAAATGAATGAAATAAAAAACTCTTAAATCCCATGGAAGAACAACAGTATGAATGGAAAATATAGAAATTGCCTCAGGCATTTAAAAAATACCTAATAAAAATATTATGTTCTTAAGTACAGAGATATTCCATTCACATCATCTTAAAAAATACTGATATCTTGTTAAAACCATGGTTTTACACAAGTAGAAGTCTATATGTATTTCAAACTCAGAGAGATAAGCAGGGGATGTACTCACTCACTAGTGGTCTCTAAACAAACAAACAAGAAAAAAAGCCAAACATGCCCAAGCAGCAAACCACAACCACTGAACAGCTTGGGATCAGAAACACCCCGGACTGACTCTTCAAACCCTAGTCCATCTATAGGAACACCTGACTCACTCTTGAGGGAGGGGGGACAAAACTGGATTTAGCTGGAAGTGAAGACTGATCCAAGCATTATTGGGCCAGTGTGACCATAGGACTGTCTGCTCCCTGCCAAGGGAAGGGATGGGGAGTTGCAGAGAAGAAAAATGACCAGATGTGGTGGGAGGGGGAAGAGACCTTGAATAAGGATATACAGGGATGGAAAAAAAAATTCAGAGGGAAAGCTGAACACAAAGAAAATAATATGTGTAGCAATCTTATTTGCATTTCCACCCTTGATAAGCCATGCTTATGATTATTATCCTCTGTATAGTTATTGTTAACTTTTCCGCATTTTTAAATTCTTTTTACTGTTTTTTTGATAAATACAAAATAAAGAAGGGAAAAAAATTAAAAAATAAAAAAATTATTAAAAATTTAGTTCATTTATTTATTGAAAAAATTAAAGTTTCTCTTAAAAAATGTCTAAAATTTACAGGAAAAATTCTAAATGTCCAAAGAAAATCTCAGAATTTAATAACTATACATATGTCCTAATCATAACTGACTGTAGCATATTGACAGTATAAAGTATTATTTAATAAGCTAACTGCCCATAGGAGTCTTTATTTATCTTCACAAATAAAGAGGTGGGGAGTGGCTTGGGGAGCAGGGGAACGTGAGGGCAAGTGGCAGGAGGTATGAGAGGATGAACTGTGGTTGGTATATAAGATGAATAAAATGTTCTTAAATAAAAAGAGAAGAGATACTAAAAATGAAAATAAATAAATAAATAATAAATATTATAAGCTAGTGCTGCTTAGGATACCAAGAGTTCATGAGCATGTGTTTTCAAGGAACTTGAGATAATAAAATAATAGAAAAGTAGTAAACAGTATACAGATTTTAGTTTTATATCTTGCCTTTTATTAATACAATAGTTCTTTAGAAAGGTCTTACAAACAAACCTCTGTGTCACTTTCTCATTGTACCATTCTCTTCATTGTACCTTTAAATTACCACAGGCAACCATATATGGTACATATACAAATAATCCAGAATCTTGAAACAACTGGTATTGCTATTTATATTGATTTAAAGAAAATAAATCTGGAATGCACACTGTAATTCTTGAATGGACTGAAGCTTTGTGTTCTCCTTAAAAATGTTGGTATGCAAGACAGTTTTATAGGAATTGAAGTAGTTCCTGTGAATTTTAGTTAGAATGCCTTTTTCCAAAGGCAATACACTTTTTATAAAAGCCATTCCAAAAAAAAAAAAAACCAAACAAACAAACAAATGTAGTATTAACCATCCTTAATTAGTGGCATATATTAAGAGTTCATTTCATCTTTTAAGTTTGCAGGTTTTTTTTTTTTTCCCCAAGAGAGTCATTTGTGAAAGAACTGTACATTAAATGTCATTACTCTAGCAAAGTTACATGTGGAGAAAAAGGAAAACTACTTCTGCTAACTGAGCATGCTTGAACACTGATATACAAACCTTTTATTTTCTAGGAATATGAAAGTGCTTATTTTGCATAAATCTTTTTTTAATTTTAAATACTTTATAGGCTATCTTTTGCTAGTGAATTTAAGAGTCTATTTTTTTCCTAAAATTAAACTCTCAATGTAGGTAAAGAATGCTATAAATTTATATTTTTTATATAAATTCCAGTTCTTGCATTTTGACTTCATTTAGACAATAAGCTCCTTGTCCTCCTTTTATTATTTTCTTCTTTTTCATTTTTATTATGTATAAAGTCTCATTTTTTATCTATGTATCCCCTTATTCAAACTTCCTTTCCCCTCCCACTCATCACTGTTACTTCCTCTTCTCCTCATCTCCTCCCCAGCAAGGGGAGTTTTCCTCATCTCAACATCAATATCGGGTCAAATGTTCTTTGGAAGTAAGTAATGGACTCCATGGTGCAGGTCCAATGTGCTTCAGATCCCATGCTTTTCAGTGGCTGTGGTTTGCAGCTTGGGAATGCTTTGCTTTTTTATTTTTAAGTCCACTAATGATAAGTTCCTGCTTATCTTTCTGTGTTTGTGATATCTCCTTTAGGAGGATATTCTCCAAATCCAGGATGTTAATCAAGATTGGGTTAGGTGTTTCTCTGGAGGAAATGGGATCCAAGGTGCCAGACCAAGTTTCTTTGAATCCCAGGCTGTTCAGTGGTTGCAGTTTGCAGCTTGGGTGTGTTTTGCATTTTATTTAAAGTCCACTAAGGAGTGAGTACATCTCCTGCTTATCTTTCTGGGTTTGTGATACCTTGCTTAGGAGGATATTCTGCAAATCCATCCATTTGCCTGCAAATTTTAGTATATCATTTTTCTTGCTGCTGTATAGTAATCCATAAACAAAAAGATGTTTTTGTTTTTATTTTTGTTTTATTATTATGAACAAAGAAGTCACATTTTCTATCCTTGTATATCCTTATTCAAGGTCCTTTCCCCCTCCCACCACATCAGGTCATTCTCTCTTCTCCATAACTCCCCATCCCCTCTCTGGGCAGGCAGTTTGTTAATCCAGTCTTCATTATAGGGGCATCTAGGTTGTTTCCAGGTTCTTGCTGTTACGAATAATGCTGCTATGAACAAAGTTGAGCTAATGCTTTTGGGGTGTGAATGTGTGTCTTTAGGCTATATGCCCAATAGTGATATTGTTGGATCCTTGGGGAGATTGATTCCCAGTTTTCTGAGAAACCGCCCTACTACATTCCAGAGTGGATGAACAATATTCTTATAAAAGCAATTTTATTTATTATACCTATTCTTAATCATATACTCCTGAATCATGTAGACTTAAGCCTTCTAGGTCACATGAAATAAAATTATTTATATAATAATGTTATTGATACTATGGTTGATTCTAAGTGAGATTTTTTTTCTTCTTTACCCTATTTTTACCCGACATAATATCTCTAATGGTGATTTGGGAATTTCATACAATGCACCCTAATCACACTCACTTCCTGTTTCTATGAAAGGGAAAAATATATACTACGTCCAATTTGTGTTGCCCTTATACTTATTGGAGCATAATTAAACTCTTACTGGCTACCCTGTTAAAGATAACTGAGTTCGTCCCACCAACATAACCTCAGTTCCTTCCAGAAATTTTCAAAGAGCTACAACTCAGCATCTTTGTCGGAACTTTAAAAGACTCTCTACCTTGGCTTCCTTTGTTTCCTTTTTTAGGGGAAAGGAGTTGGAGGTGGGGAGGGCTGTTCCAGTAGCCTTCATTGCTTCACATTCAAAATTATGTGTCTTTAGTAATCAATACCACTGAAAAAAGAAGACTTCTTAACCAAAATAGTTCATGGATCATGAATTTCCACATGGTTTCTACCACCACCATGGTCCATAGACATAAACATGATATGTAGTAGCTTCATAAAACATGGACATCTACATGATTAGTATAATACTGTTTATAATTGGTTATATCTAAATTAGTAAGAAATATTACAAAGACTCATCCTCCCCAGCATGGACAGGAAGTCCCAAGGTTCTAATATTGCTCAGTTCAGCATCCACTCCTGGCAGATCCAGTTTCCTCACCCCAACAGTAAGACTGAGTCAAGTGTTCCTCTAGAGGGAGTGGGATCCAAGGTGCTACTCCCAGGTGTTTCAAATCCAAAGCTGTTCATGGGTTGTGGTTTGCAGCTTGGACATGCTTTCTTTTTTTTATTTTTCTTTTATTGTTTATAGTCCACAGCCCTGTTTCAGGGCAAGAAAGCTAAATACATTCTGTCTTTCAATGGGTCTTTTTTATTAATTTATGATTAACAGTATTAGCCAATAGCATCTATGTTACTTAAAATAGGTTTCTTTATTTTATTTCTATATTTATTTTGAAAATAATTTGTTATGCAGTAATATTTGGAAATAATTTGTAATGCAGCCATATTCTGGAATGATTTAAAAAGGATATTTAGACAGAGGTACTCTTAAACAACTGCTTTTCTTCTTATTTCTCTTGTGTAGCCTGCACCAGAGCTATGAAAAAGCATAAATGACAATATACCAACCTTTACTAATCATCAGAACTGTTATACCAGGCATTGGAAGGCATGTCCTTGGCCCTGCAAGTAGATTTAAATATTTCCAGATCTTCTTTCCATTTTCAACATGATTGGCCAACATATATATGCATCTATATATTTATAACAGAAAGCTAGTATTATGAAAATTCACAAGAATAATGAAAAAAGCTATATGTTTAGAAATGTTCTTTCTTCCATTGCCTTAGTGTGTAAGTTAAATTTATTTGAGCTTCAAATAACATGAATGATTTAAAACTTCTGCATTTCATCTTCACTTCTAACTTTCAATTAGCAACCCTGCACAAGCAGGCCATGTCATTGCCCTCAGCTAATAATTTCAGCAAACAGAGTGATGGCTCAGGAGCCACTTTCTTCTCTATGTGATTGATTATCCATACCATCTTCAATTAGACAATAGCAAGTTTCAATGTCACAGAAAGCAATTTAATTGAGTAAGAACATAAGAGAGCAAGATTCAGAGCAACAAGAAGAAACCTTTTTTTAAAAAATGATAATCCGCTAGTTACCCTTTAAATTACTTAATGTTAGATGTAACATAGTGAGGTTATCTTTCCCTGGTATTTCCTTTGAGAATAGAAAAGGCCATGCCACATCCAAATTTGTGCAATTTGCAAAAGCTAATCTCTCTCTCTATATATATATATTTCACACATATATATATATATCACATATATATATATATATAGGAGAAAATGTATTCATACAAACTTTTTAAATTTTTCCTCAAATGAGGTGCTTAGGATCAGCCCTTGTGCCTCAAACATTCTAAGTACACACATGACCATGAAACACTTTATAAATTCCTCCATTTTGCAGTTTTTTAAAACTTATTTTTAAATATGTAACAAATAAAATGTAAGGATATTTTAATCTCCCATAACAGTTGTTAATTAACAAATATGTAACCTTAATTCTCACATATCCAAGGCAATATAGCTTATGCCAGGCTTAATGGCCATTTAAATAAATAAAATATTTTTATTTCAGCTTAGTAAAGGACTTCAAAGTCATGTAATTTTAATGTCATAACACCTTATTTCAAAAAGTCTAAATTTATGAGGCTAACGAGAGTACCTTGTGCATGTAAGCCTGCATACCCACAAACATGCATGCCACAAATATGCACACACAAAGAAAATTCTGTACTGGACCTCACAATGTATTGATTTCTTCTATAGTTGAATATCATATTTTCTTAATATTCTCAAATTCACATTTTATTATTTGAAAACAGCTACTTTCTGGGATTGCTGATAAATATTTTACACAAATGCTTGATTTGGCATTCTCAGATAATAACATTTGGACCAAAGAATAAAATTGTATATAGAATATTTCAACAAAAGTTCAATAAAATTTAAAGTTCTGAATATCCAGCATGTCAGTAGATTCTTCATAGATGAAATTATTTGGAAAAAATGCAGATGGATAACTGATATTAGCTGATTGAGATCAAGCTTGGCAATCAAATAATTATTACATTACATGTTGCCCAAGATAGCATTTGATACTCAATTTTTAAAAACATCTCTCATCACTGAGTCCATAAAATAACTCAACTTTCTACCATAAATTCAAAGATGAACTGTCTCCAAAGGATATACTTTAAATTGACCAGTATCAATATCTTTCAATTTTGAAGATTATTTTGTTTTATTTTAAGATTTATTGTATCTGCATGAAATTTTTGAAAACAAATGGGGAGTAGGTGACAAATTAGCAAATCACTGGGAAAGGATGTATGTATTTTTGCCACAGCTGCCTGTGCCGAGAAGCCCTAAAACACAGTCCAATAATAACAAATCAAAAGTGACACAGCTAATACAAGGCAAGAAGCCAGCATACACTATGTAATCCCCTATTCTGCTGACTTGCACAGGAATGAACATCAGTTTGTAATGATGCATTATGACACAAAATAGCAGGGGTAAGGGGCAAGCACAGACTGAAATCTTTTCAGTAGCATTTATGAAAGATTCAAAGGCACTTACTGCTCTTCTTTTTGCTGGTCTAAGCATGAATCAGTTTAACAGCTCAATTTACAAAGCTATTGCTCAAGGAAGGAATTTTTTAAAAAAGGATCAAATGTTCTAGAAAATCCATATAAGTGAGAAATTAGCAATTTTCAATTTTACATAGTGAAGATGTTTGTTTCTTCAATGCTATTCAGTGTCTTTTGATAAAAAAAAATGTATTCTTTGCTAAACAGACAAAAATTGCTAGCTAAATGTTCTTGGATTTAAAAGATGGAAGATTCTCTCACAGTCCTGAACTAGACAATATAGGGATATACTTTATTTTTTTCTAGAAACAGAAACTTATCTGAAAAGTTCAATTCAATTAATACTTAAAACAGTGAAATAGCAGTCAAGAAGCAATAATCAGTACTATCTAATAATCAAACAATAGTGATGGATAACATCCAAATCACCTCATGACAGATTTAAGCATGAGTGAAAGCATAAGAGATTTACAAATTTAAGTTGTTTTAGTTCAGAGGTACATAAACACAAAGAGCCCAATTCAAAGTTACCATTTAAATTCTCAAAGAAAATATGAAATTGGAGTCATTATTTTAAGACCACTACAACATGATTAATTTAAGGTGATATCATCTGGTCCTGGAGTAGAAGCAAAGAGCTTATATCCTGATTTAGAGGTAGCAAGAGCTTTGGCCTCACATTAGTTTTGAAATCTCAAAGGTCCTTCACACCCCAAAAGCATTAGCTCAGCTATTTTCACAGCAGTGTTATTCATAATAGCAAGAACCTGGAAACAACATAGATGCCCCTCAACTGAGGAATAGATTAACAAACTTTTACATCTACACAATGGAGTAGTACTCAGCAGTAAGAAAAAAAAATGATATACTAAAATTTTCAGACAAATGGATGGACTTGGAGAATATCCTCCTGAGCGAGGTCTCACAAACCCAGAAAGATAAGCAGGGGATGTACTCACTCGTTAGTGGACTTTAAGCAAAAGCAGTCTTATTTCATTGAAAGATGATGGAGGAATAAAATAATTTAAAACACACACACTCACAGACACACAAAGAAAAGAAGGGAGAAAAAGAAAAATAAATGTAAAGGCCATCTTCAATGCTATGCCTCTTTCAAAGAGGCCATGTTGCCTAGTATTTCCCAAATCAGAAACAAACTTTCAAATTACATACATGTATACATAGTATTTATATATTTAACACACATTCATTTACACACTTATTTGGTCTCAGAAAACTAATAAGAATTAATTTTGCAGTAGAAGAGTAGGTCTCCTAACCTCAGGATTTCTTAACTGTCTATACTTTTTAGTCTAGGTCTGAGGATTCAGGATCTTTCCTGTACCTGTGTTAGCTTGCCTATTGTTGTTATACTAGTTCAGGTCATGATTAGGCAATCAAGAAGTTAAGTGTTCATGGTTGTTATCTCTGTTATTTCTAAAAGACACATTTCCTGGTTTTTCTGCCATTTACAGTCTTTCTGCTAGATCTTCTGCTATAATCACTCAACAATATTTGCATGAGTTTTAATTATGGCTTTCTTTTTATTAATGCTACTGTTAAATATTAATGAAATCTACGCCTCTTGTGTATGTTGTCAGGACTTTTATGAAAGTGTTGGTCCTGTTGTCTGTAGAAGAATGTATTTCATTGGAGAAATTCTTCAGCTCTGGCTCATGCAACCTTTCGGTCTACTCTTCCACATAGATATCTGAGACTGTAAATGAGAAATTTGATCTAAAAAAACATTCCAGTTATGGCTTAATGCTCCAAAATCTCTTACTCATTAATATTTTCTGGTTGTTGGTCTGTGTTAATTAACATCTGCATCATGAAGCAGCTTCTCTGATGAGGGATGACTTTTTTGGCACTAAAATATAGATATAGCAATATGTTATCAAGAATAATTTTATATTAATTATACTATATTAATTCTAGTAATCACATTCCAGGATAGACACCATGTCCAGAAGTAGTTGGCCAAGCACTTCATTTCCTTTTGTGCAATTTGTTTGGTGTTTTTGTTTTTCCTATTCTTTTTTAAATTATTTCTATTTATATGGTTATTTTTGAGAGGGAAAGAGAGGAATAGAGAAAGCATGTATTTATAAAGATGGGTAGAGAGGGAAGATGGGAAGAGTTTGGGTAGTGGGTAGAAAGATAAAGATATTGTTTAAATTTTAATGGAAAGGTAGAAACAACAGTTGGTAGTATTTAAACAGCATGGTGTAACATCCTGAGATGGAGATATAATTATGGCATCAGAACAAATCAGATACAATATATTTCAGATTTAAGATTTGGGCTCTCTGTACAACAACTTTATGATAAAGCATTGTTTCTGCAAATGAGAAAAACATACCTTTTGACTGTTGTCTGTAAAAATGTTTAGGAAGTAACCCATAGAGGTTTTATTTTCTGTTTTTGTGAAATTATATATAGATAAGATTTTTTTGAAGGTTTTAATTTTAATATAGCAAGATAATGCAAAACAAAACAAGAATTATGAAACAAGAATTACAGTTACAATATCTAGTCTATTTGTAACTAACAAAATTAAAGAAAATATTCTATTGTCTACTTTATCCTTGTAAGTCTAGAGTTTCATATCTAAGATAACATTTAAAATATCTAAAAAACTATACCTATAATTATTAAATCTTCAACTACATCAAAGACCACAGAAGAAAATAACATTACTCGAGTAAACAGAAAGTGCAAGCAACTTCCAAAATCAAGAAACGGCAGAGACGATAACTGTCTGCCTGGATAGTTACACAAAATTCCTTTGTAACATTTGTGCATCCATCTTCAGCCTATACAGAGTCCCTGGTATACCTTTTATTGATGCAGCAAAGCTGGCATAGTTTGTCAGTCACTTCTCCTTGTGTCCTGAATGATGCCTGGCATTTTTTTTCTTGTTTTTTTTATTATTATTAATAAAGTCTCATTTTTTATCCATGTATCCCCTTGTTCAAATGCCCTTCCCCTCCCTTTCCTACAAGTCACTCTTCTCCCCATCTCCTTATCTCTTCCCCGGAAAGGACAGGAGGTCACAAGGTCCCAAGGTGGCTTAGTTCAGCATTCACTACAGACAAATCCACTTTCCTCATCCCCACATCAAGACTGGCTCAAGTGTTCCTCTGGAGGGAATGTGCTCCAAAGTGCCAGTTCAAGGTGCTTCAGATCCCAAGCTGTTCAGTGTTTGTCATTTGCAGCTTGGGCATGATTTTCTTTTTGTTTAAAGTCCACTAATGAGTGAATACATCCCCTGCTTATCTTTCTGGGATGGTGAAACATCATTCATGAGGATATTCTCCATATACATCAATTTGCCTGCAAATTATAGAACATCATTGTTTCCTACTGCTGAATAGTACTCCATTGTGTAGATGTCCCACAGCTTATTAATCCATTCCTCAGTTGAGGGGCAACTAGGTTGTTTCTAGGTTCTTTTTTTCATCTTTCTTCTTTTATTATGAGTAAAGTCATATTTTCTATCCATGTATACCCTTATAAGACCTTAACAAGAAAAAAATCAAATGCATTACTTTTCCTTGATGAGTCTTTATAATACAAATAATTTCAAAACCTACTTGAAACTGCAGAGATGGCAAAATATATTATCCATTACTCATTAACACTTGCTTCAGTAAATTATACAGTTATATTCAGACTCATATGATATTAAGTGCCCAGTAACCAAAGGTATTTTTTTAAATATCAATTATTCCTTTTTGTTTGCCATCTTCTCCAGGTTTCCACAATATTTTTGGCTTGCATATTTAACAGTAATTTGATGAGAATATTCAAACATGCTAGAAAGCAGAAATTACTTTCTCTTAAATCTATTTAATAAGATTTTTAATTTCAAGCATATTCAGGCAAATGTGTATTCAGCAACTTGAAGTTCTGTGAACAAATTGAAGCCAAACAAAGAGAATTTTCTTCAAAGATTTCCTAAAGCCACACCTTGGTGTCTGCAATGGACAGACAAAGTTAATTGTGAGTAAAAACAGTACATGTTAATTGCACTCGGGATTTGTATCCATTAGAACAATGAGACATAATTTTGAAAAGCAGAGAGAGACAGTTCATTTTGCTAATACTGTCAGATGATATACTGCAGAAAATGTAGCATTATCTTTATTCTAGGAAAAGTAGAAAAATAAATGCAAAATTTAAACCCTACCTAGTTTCTGTGATTCTATGAATTTCTAGTATTTGTATTTTATGCATTAAAATATGTCTGCATATTTCTAATCTTTAATTCATCTTCCATTTACATTTTTCATTTTGAACCATCATCTAATGAATTAACCATATTAAAGCAATATAAGTAAATGAAAATAATTTGCAAATCAATTGCAATTTGTTTTGCAATTTTAAATTTTTTTCTTCTTATTAAGCTTCCAAGTGACAAACTCATTGACTATTTGTGTTAATAGCTAAACAATGTACTGGAAAGAAGATAACTCAGCATATTCAAGGAATTGAAGTAAGTCAAAATGCTGAAAATTCAAAACTAAGCTCTGGTCAGCATTTCAATCATTTTCATTTGTGTCATCCAGGTAGTGATTACTTATTAGAGAAGACATATGCCAACATTGTTTTTTAAAAAGAAAACTCTTGAAGACAGACTAGGAAATTAAACATTTCCCTAAAGATTATTTTTTCTCTAAAAATCACAATTTCTCTATATAACATAGCATGCTGACAAACCTTGTGACCTCCCTGGCTCAGCACCCAGAGTTCTGTGATTACTGACAAAGTGCTACCATGACTGGCTTAACTATCTTAATTTTTATGATGATTCTACTGTAATCTTCTTCACATCACTAAGTGTAAAACAAAAGTAATATATACACATATATCCCTTATATATGTATATATATGACATAATTTTATATAAGCTAAAAATAAAAAACCCATATCTTATAAACAAAAGATATAATGAATGAGTGTGTGAAACATTGTAAAGAGTGGCAAATCACTTGAATCACAACTTCATGAAATTGCTCCAACAGAAGTTCCACTATTAGAAAGGAATGTAATTCTGCTACAACATAATCACACCATGGAGTTCACAACTACATATAATGCACATACCCAGAAATGAGGAATTTGGGATGACTTTAGGAAGATGTTACTGCATACTCTTCTCTTTAAGTATGCTTCTAATATAATCCGTGAAGTAAATTAATAAAGTAGAGAAAATAATATGTATTAAAAATAAAATTAACATGAATAATCAGTTTTTCAGTCTAATTCATCCCAAATAAATTATACAAAAATTATTTTGATAAAATTTAGACCTAAAATACAAACAAAACATATAGAGTTTCTAGAAAGCAGGGGTACCTAGATGGTCAAGCAGACATACTAATAATCTGTAGGTGTTGCCAGGGTCCAACTAGAGCTCAGATTCAGATCCTAATATAGAGTAGGGGCCTTGGTGCATGGAAAAAAAATTGATCACCAGGTGGATTGCAATCAAGTGGCCCTGAATGGTTTGAGAAATTTGTTTACATATACCAATATATACCTTACCAATGTTACATGAATAGCTTCATTATTGGCTTCTAGTTTTTACTATTAAGAAGTATATCATCTTTTAAGGGATAAATCATAATTATTATGAAAGCCCCCATTATTGACCATATGCTTTCTCTAATGCACTTTCCCAGCAACTATATAATTTTATTTTAGACATAGTGTTCACATTTTTTGCAGATTTAACTAAATCTCAAGCCAGACGCATCCTGCTTTCACATCACTTATATAAGCTGGCAGCTGCTGGTGGTAAGAAAGTTAAAGAGTAACAGACATGGGTGTGGTGAGACTGTACATGCAATTCTGTAAATAAGGAACTGTTTTGGCCTGTGTTGGGTGCTGTAGTATTGGGTGGAGGAATCAGAGTAGAGACAGGTAGAAGGAAGGAGTAATCAGAGAGTCTATATCCAGCCTAAAAGAAGAAACATGTAGTAACCAGATAAGCTAGGAGCCCTTGGGCCATGTGGCAGGTAAATTACTAGAAATGGGTTGAATTAAGATGAAAGATCTCTGGAATTATGGTATCAAGGGTGTTGGTCCCACTACTGGCTTTTCCTGGGCTGGGATCAAAGATGTGTGACTGACTCAGCTGTTTATCTTTGTATTCTAGGTTTAAGAATTTCCTGAGCTGTTTTCTAGGATTTGACTGTGTGATCTCTCCCCAGCATTCAGGTTTTATTAAATATGTGATATATATCCACATCACTGCATAATGAAGAGCAGTGTAGCACTGCCTTCACAGACACCATAGAAAACAAAATTTCTAATGCAAGAACTAGATTAATGGGTTTTTTTTGGAGTTTTGGACAATGAAATCCCATAGACCCAACAAACATTGTAGGCTGCTATTATTTTTATTTACTCTCCATAATGTGATAATAAGAACCTACTGTTGCTGCTGCCACATACTTGTGTTACAGAACATAGAGAAATCAAGTTCATACTGACCTGAAATCAAAATTCAGGCTTCAAATCTTAGGGCTAGAAAGTACTCTAAACACTGCTAGAAGAGAGGAGTAATCATCAGTCTGAATCAGCTGTGAGCCCTGAAAGAAAAGGTGATTTTGAGGGCCTTCTTCCTTTGGTGTCCTTCACTTCATCAGGGTGTTATATTCTCTGCATCTATATTACCCTTCAATGCAAAATTCTTCTCTCTTAACCAAAGTTTACTTCTTAAAATTGTAATTTCACTAAGAATATGAACATTCATTAGCCTTAGTAGCAAAGTGTGCATGGTTCAAATGATTCTTGAGTTTACTTAACCTTAGATGGGCATTTGTCTTCTTATTCTTGGTTATTGAACATTCAGTATCTCTGCATTCTGTTTTCTTATTATTATTTTCTGTTATTTTGTTGTTTGTTTGTTTTTATTCTGTTTTGTTCCTTTTTTTATTGGCATTACTTCCTCCAGGTTTAGCAAACAGTTCTGTGCACACACAATTTTGAGAATTAGAATGATGTAATCAATCTCAGCAATGTTATTCAATGGTTCTTGCCTCCAAAATATGTTTGGAAGTGGTGGTATAGGTTTTTATCATCAATAAGACATGATTAAATAACATTCATTAATTTTCAATGATTTTGTCTTATCCCATACACACAAACAAAATATAATAGATTCTGAAATTATGTTATACTGTATTAGTGCAGAAAACTAAAGCTTCAAGTCTGAAGACATGGCTCAGTGGCAGAATGTTTATCTAGCAAGTGTGATACCACAGTTTTTACTTCAGGGCAATAGAATAAAACCAAGTTGGAGTTTGGAAAATGTACTTCCATTATTTACTTCTATTTAATTTTTCTGCAGATGTCTCTTTCATAGTTTCTAAGCTCTATCTCCAGATATGTGGGTGAACATTTTATTATAAACTAGGTGTCATTTATTCCTTTCTAGATGTTAGCTAGATTTGTTACCATCTAAAGTACCCATGTTCCAGCATATTCCTCAAATGATAAATGTCCATGTTTTTGTCAAGTGACACATCCCTCATTGCTACTTTATGGACTATTGAATTAAAGGATCCATGAGTTTTATAGGTAACCAAACAATAATGACAGGTTTTTCATTATATACTCTATACAAATTACATTCCTGGCTTTTGAAATATGGTAGTGATATCTGAACTGACTTTCACCTCTCCTTTTACCTCACCTCACCTGTGTCATTTTCTAAAATACGCATTAATGTGGTTAAAGGCATCAATTGTTGGGAATGATCTCATAAGCCACCTTTTATATCAGACGTCAAATACATTGACCTTGATAACTCAGCACAAAATGCAGCTTCCTTAGACTCATGAAATACCCTCGTCTAAAATGTTCTTTTTGTGGCATGACACTTTTTTACTATCTTCTCATTCCTTTTTGTCCAGTTTTTCACTTGCATTTCTATTCTGCTTCAAATGAAATATTTAATGGCTAACACTCATCTTTCAATATAGAACCTGTGGAGGATGCACATAATGTAGAATAATCTACTACTGACTAAAGCTCAGTTTGAAGTAAGGTTTTACTTAGATCCATAAAATATGGCTTTATAGCACTCTTATGTAAAATACAGTTCAGAACATCTGCATCAGATGAATGACTGTACAGCTCCATTTCAGAGGTGAAATGACATGGCAGGAAACAAGACAGGGATTTGACTTTCAGAAAGATCTTTTCTCACTCTGAACACTATTTCACGAACAGCTTCTCACAGAAGACACCTCAATGAATGATCATTGTCCATTACCCACAAGTTTATTCTCATTAGAGAAATTAAACAGAAGTTTCTCTCATTCAATCAATATTCTGTTTCTTCTTCTCCACTATCTCCTTTGTTTCTTTGTTTCTTTCCAATAGAGATGTAAGAATTTTCATTTAGTGCCCAAATCCTTTTATATCACCTGGTGCAGTTGTAAGGAGCCAAATGTCTATGGAAAAGCTTAGCTAATTTACCTACACCATACTTTCTGCATCTCCAGGTACTTTCTTCTATTAGGTAGCTACATCAAGCCTTTTAGTTTTCCCCAAATCCCTCACTTACAAATAGGCACCACCTAAAGTCCTATTACAAATTCTTATAATTCAGTGTTTCATTCATTTGGTTCCCAGTTGCATCCTGTACATTTTTACATCATGATCTGCAAAGATACAATAAACACAGCTTGTTTTTATTTTCCATTGTATGTCTCACAATGTCTCTACAGTGGTAATAATTTTTGTCTTCCTAATATATCCCAAGTACCTAGAACAGTCCCTGACACAACATTAGTCCACATGGGAAAAATTGAGATTGAATGGAGACAAAGAAAATTATCTTAGTTCCCCTATGGAGAAACAAAGCATAATGAGAACAAAATAAATGATAGTTGCTTGCCAATTTTAATTCATGTACCCATTTTCTGATGGTAAAAATATATACTTAAGATATATAAAAACATATATAAACCACCAACTATTTTTATAATTGTAAAATTATTATATGTTACAAGTCTTTCCACTTTGTGACACTTTTGTGTATATGGAGAAGAATTACCAATATATTGAAATATTTAAGTCAATACATTTATATTATATAAAATGAATAATTAAAACTCTCAACCCCTACTGCTTTACTGATGACTATTATTGTCTTATTTCTAGAAGAAATATAGAGACAATGCAATGAAGAATTGAAATATTGAATGCTATTACAAACTGCTCTGGACACAAAGGTTTTCTCCAAAGAAATAGCTAATAGCATATAAAGAGAATACTAATATTATTTTATGTAGAACAATGTATATTTAATTAAGTTTCACATATAGACAATGCTGTCATAGATTTCTCTGCAATTTATATAACATAAAATAATGATAGTGTATGCAAATATATGTTGTCCTTTTTTATTATAAAGTCATATGTTTTATTCGTGTATATCCTTGTTCAAGCTCCCTTCCCCCTCCCACCCCTTCCAGTCACTCTCTCTTTTCCACATAATATTAAAGATTATATAGTATCTGAAATATTTAAACAGACTGTATTTTACCATTGAATTTACTATGTAGTCAATTTATGCCTTGAATTTCTCATTTTCCTCCTCTATGTTTCAAGTCCTGTCATAATAAGTGTACCCCATCTTGCTCCATATATTCTTCTATCTTATCTCTTTATAAAAAGCAGTAATAATAGCATTTACTTTTGTTTAAGGAACATAAGTATCCTATGAGTTACATAAATATAGACAGATAATATCTTAAATTAGCAATAAATATCATCAGAATCAGAACATAGAAAAGTATATTTTACCTTGTGAATACATATTACTCCAATTAATACTAGTTGAAAGAGATGCCACCCCGTCTCCTGTGTTTCTTTTATAATTTTTTGTCATCACTGTATCAACCTCCCTGCAATGAAGTGATAAAAATGCAAATCAGATATGACTAGAGATAGTTGGGAGGGGCAATACATTTTGTGGATAGACTTTACGTGTTATGATTGAAAGACTTGTCAGTTTTTCTCTTTTCCTCTAAATGATTCACATGATTTATGATAAATTGTCTTAATTGAAAGCAATTAAAATTTCAAGGTATTGTGGTTGAAATGACAAGCACGCAGTGCCACACATTAAAAAAAGAGTTTACTTATTATTACCAGAGTTAAGAAAAGAAAGCCTATAAACCACACTACATAATAGAAAGCTTATACAGCACAGTACAAAATAGAACGCATATTCTAGATGAACACTATTTGATACAGTTTCTTTTTAAATCATACAAAAAAGAGTTGTTTTTTTATAAATAGTTTGCTTTACAACTTCTAGTAACATTATTTTATTTTATTTTATTGAGTTTAATATAATTACAGTAGTTCTTGCCTTTCTTTCTTCCTTGCAAACCCTCCTGTTAAGTCTCCTCACTCTTTTAAATTATTCAAATTTTTAATTAATTGTCATTATATGCATAAATGTATATGTGTATAATTATATATTCTTAAATATAACCTCTGAGTTACATACTGCTACTTGTATAAATGTTTTCAGAGTGGGTCATTTGGCCGTGAGGAAAGACACTTCTTTGTCTCTCAGCTTTCCTTACAGACATGGAAGGTAATTCTTACCTTAGTATCAAGTTTTGATGATGCTATTGCTTAAGTTTGGTTTTGAATTTTAGTTTCCTTTTTTGGTTTATTAGTTGGTTAGTTAGTTTTGGTCTTTATTTGTTTTACAGTGCTGTTAGCTGAACCCAGTGCTTTAAAAATCCAGGG
>PVIH01005320.1:67428-125962 GCA_004025045.1 Sigmodon hispidus
CAGTTTGTCAGACCCTGCAATCTACAAAACCCACCCCATTTCACAAACACACTCATTATCCTACAACCTCAGTAGATCCCTGAGACAAAGACTTGGTCAGATTCTATAGGATCAATAGAACCTTCACCCAGCAATGGCTGGAAACAAATGCATAGATATAAATCTAGGCACTGGGTCCAAATGATTCTCAATCTAAAACCTAGTAGATTTGAGAGAAGTGAGGCATTCACCAAGGGCCTTATCTCATGAAGTTTAAGATGACCTTGATGTTACCTATAGCTTTTACAGTAAGTCCTGAGATGGTAGTAGTATGTCACCACACTCACTATTTTTACAGCACTGGAGATTGAGTTGCTAGCTTTGGATATGCTGGGGGGGGGGTGAGCATGGCTATTAACTGAGCTATTTTGGAGGCATTATCTCAAATCTCAGTTCCTTTTTTCTTTCTTTTCTTTAAGATGGTAGGGAATCCTCTTCTATTCCAAGTAGTGAGGTAATATATTAATAATGTCTCCAGTTTATTGACATACTACCTTCAAATGAAATTTCTTCCCTTTCTTAAAGTTACAAAGCACATTGCAATTTCATTTTGCTGTGCAAATTTCAGCCACTGATTTATTGTTAACACAGGAAAAAAAAAGAAAGATAATGAAATAACAAAACAGAAATGAATGTATGCTGAGCAGGCCACATATGCCATACCTTATCTATTGATTAGTATGAATTTACACATAATGCCCAAAAGTACTGATTAGTCATAAATATGCCTACTCTAAAAGGAAAAAATCCATCTAGAAAAGGAGTCAGTTTACAGGTAAATATTTCTGAATACAATTGTTCACAATTATATTTTTGAATTGAGTTTTGATAAATGTAAATCAAAATTAAATTTAAAATTTTTATATGCAGAAAATAATTTTGCAGTAATATGTCTAACTTGGTGCTTAACAAATGTTTTATTTAGAAAAAAATCACAAAGACCAAAATTTAATAGAACAGTTCATTCAAATTTAAATACTACAATTTTCTCAATCAAAATTTGGTGAATAGAATTTTCTATGATTAATTAATGAACTATATATAGTTCATTATAGTTTTGATGATGTTATCATCAAAGTTAATCATATTGTGGCATAATTCATTTTTAAATAAAAAAATATATCTCCAAAGCAGTTATAACTATTTCAAATCCTAGTACCATACTTGTCAAAAAATTAAAGTGCAATATTATATCGTGACTATTAAAAGTTGTCAAATAAATTTTTAAACTGATACTATAAAATTCTAGAACTTTGAACTTATTTCAGATAATTCAATAAAAAAACTACCACTAGGACTTGATTCAATTTCCTGTATAACTTTATAAATGTCTACATTTGTCTTATATAAGATAAAATTTCAACCAATGGCAGTATTCAGAATGTTTCTGGAATACACTAATTGTAGCTGATGACAATTATGAAGCTTAGTTAGATTTAAGTGTATTTGTAGACTTAATTTTCTGTCTTTTTAAATATATCTTGTCCTTGGAATTAGAAATTTGTATTCTTAAGTTTCCCTTCCTGGTCCTCTTACCTGAATTTTGAAAATATGATACCATAAGGAAGGTAATATAAGAGAGATAATTACTACCAATGTCACCAGGGATAAAATCATTAATTGTTGTTTCAAAAATTACAAAAATTATAGTCATCATACAGTAGACATTTATCTTACTTGCTGAGTCAGGAATGTGCCCACTTAGCTGTATCCATCACCTGACCTGAATGGATATGCTTTAGCCGATTACTGGCAAGACTCTGCTTCTCACTTATTTTTTGACTGAGAACACAGCTCTACTACACTAGCTGCAAAGAAGAGGCTTCCATTGGCAACTTTGCATATGGATCTTTCCTCAGAGTTATTCACAAAATGGAACTATTATTTTATCTAAACAGAAATAAAAGAGGGTCAAATAAGGCACAGTACTTTTTTAGTAACATGGTTATAGATACTCTCCGTCATTAGAGTATGTGTTATTATCTTCATGGGAATTCAAAGCCAGTTCCTCACTCACAAGATGTTCAATATTTGACCTGATGAACATTCCTAGCAGTTGTTACAACAGTGCCTGTCATATGCAGTCTTATGTGTTTTCTGTCTAGACATATTGGTATGACAGTTTCTTCAAATACCAATATAAAGGTAACAAGTACATTGTGTTTGAAAAAACAGATAACACACATTGCCAGAAATGGCTTTATCACCAAATGTTGTTTTAGTATCACTGCCAAGCCAACTTACAAGTTGTTAAACTGCATTCCACTAACTGCTATTGCAAGACCATATAATTTGAAACAGATGATGACTAAAGGTGTTGTGGTTTGCCTAGCATATTGTTTACTCAAAATTTGATAAGTGTTACTGCTGCTTAGTTGGAACAAAATATCAAAGACAGGTATGAGAAATTTGACCAAGATTTTATGATTCTATGTGAAATATTTTGACAAGAACTATGCATAAAGAGAAAAGTATAAAAAGATAAATCAGGATTTCCCAAGTGGGAACATTATGTTATAAATAAAGCTGATTCACTACTTTAAATAACTTGATAATTTGAACATTTTTAAGTACTGGTGGGGAGCAGGTTTATTTTATTCTCTGTATCATACCTTTGAGTATTGTGGTTATTTCTGAATACAATTTAAATAGCTTTTAAACTTGCTTTACAAGTAACATTTTATACATACATTGAATTATGGATACTTACTGATATATTATAGATCTTATATTTTATCTTCATACTTATTGGTATAACTATATACAAGAGCAGGAAGCAGCTCTCTGATGTGTCTAGTTCCTTTTATCTGAACATCAGTATTAACTGAACCTTCTAGAACAGTATGATCACCAGTTACCTCCATAAATGTCTACATTATTTGGTTAATTTTCTAATGATTTCTAGTATGTGCTTAACACATATTTAGCAAAAAATGATAATATTGATCACTTCAACATAATTTCCACTTAAATAGACTGTGTTACTCCAAGTATTTAATTAATCATAATTTACAAAGTATTTATACATCTAAAAACTTTGATTTTCTAACATATTAAATATTTCCATTCATAATACTTTAATTAATTTACTATTATGAACTCAAAATCCTATCACACAGCTAAATTAATTACCAAATCATATTTTATGTAGCTAAAATAGCCCCTTAGAATCTTTGGAATTGTGTTTAGGAGTTGTAGTTGCTATGACTTGTCCTCACCAAAAAGAAAAGGCTATGATAAAGCTAAACTAGAAAAATAATTTTACTTTTTTGTATGTTTTATATATCCTTTTTCCAACATTCAGTACTTCATTACCTAATATTACACTTTTGGTCATCATTCTAAATATTATATTATAGTTGTTTATATACAAATACCCATAAAAAGATTAAGGTCTGCATATTAGGAAAACATAATTAATTTTATTTTCTATCTGAGTTAAATGATCATTATTTAAATGTATACATAGTGTATTTGTCCATCCATTTTTTGCAGACTTAGGATTTACTTATTAGTTTAATATATATGCACTGTTTTTTCATACCACATTTCCATTATACTTTTATCTGTTATACATATCAATACTGGTTCTATTGAATTTCTATCAGAAACAGATCATGAATAAATACATATGTGTAAATATTTCTATAAAAGTATGCAGAATTTTCTGAGTATATTACTAGAAGTATAATAGCTGGGACATATAATAGGCTCTCTTTTAATATTTTGTAGAATCCCAAAGTAATTTCTAAAATAACGCTATTAATTTGTTCCCTTAATGGCAGTAAATAAATATCCCTAGTTTTTACAACAAAACCATCAAGATGTGACAAAGGAAATCAGATAAGATACACAAAGGAGAAAAGGCTTCTATTCTTCTGGGTTGGCAAAATTAATACTGAAAAATCAACTATAATACTCAATAATTTATCAATTTATTATAATCAATATTATATATCTGAAGTCATATTTTATATCCAGAAAAACAATCAAGTAAACAAACTCCAAGTATTTATGTGATACCTCAAAGACCATGAATAGCAAAATAGGTCCAGAGTTAGAATAGAATTGGAAATATTACTGACCTCAAATCACACTACAGAGCTATACTGACAAAGACAGGCTGGTACTTGGATCAAAACAGACAGGTCAAAAACTACAAGAAAATTGAAGAGCAGAAGTGAATTGAGTAACAGACAAGCAATTTCATAAATGAGGCAAAGAACAGCATTGAAAAATACTCTTCAATAAGTAGTTCTGACAGAACTAGATATTAATTTACACATTAATGGAATGTTCTTCATCTTTGCAAAAATCAGTAGAAATGGGTCAAAGATCTCAAATTATTGCTGAAACTTCTAGAAGAAAACATACAGTGTATTTTTAAGACATAGGAGTGGAATAGGTAAGAATTTTCTACACAGAATTTCATTATCATCCCTTTCAGTATATTCCTTTCACATGATTATTTTACTTCAGCTCATTTTAACCCAAGAATATAGTCCCCTTTCAATGAAAAGATTTTCTCAAATTTAGTGAAATCAGTTCATTTAAAAGATAAATGACAGTAGGACTGAATAAAGAATGTGTTTATTCTGAGGTTCTGAACACTGTTTTTACTTCCAAAACTAAATCGTAATTATTGATGACTAATTATATTTTATTTATATATCTAGTTCATCAGTGAAATATTACTAATTATTTTCCTATGTACACATATAATGGTCATCACAGAGTTTTCAATTTTATCTTCAAGTAAATTTTTTAATGCAAAAAATAGTTTTTTATTTATTTAAAAGGGTTTTTAAATTTTACATACCAAAAATAGTTCCTCTTCCCTTCACTCCTCATACTAGCCCCCAGCTTCACCCCACCCTACCACTCATCCACTTCTCAGAGAGGGGAAGGACTCCCACAGGGAATCAATATAGCCTGCATATTAAGTTAAGACAGGACTAAACCCATCCACCATATGAAGGCTGAGCAAGATATCCCTCTATAGGAAATGGGATCGAAAAAGCCAGTTCAGGCACTAGAGATAAATCTTGGTCCCACTGCCAGAGGCCCCACAATCTGCCCAAGCCAAACACTTTCTTCCACATTCAGGGTACCTAGTTCAGTCCCATGTAGGTTTCCAACTGTCAGTCCAGAGCCCATGAGCTCCCAGTAGCTCAATTGTCTCTGTGGGTTTCCCCATCATGACCTTGACTCCTTTGCTTAAATAATTCCTCCTCACTCACTTTGACTGGACTGGGAATTTGAGGCAAAATTCTGTGCCCTTTCAAAGTTTCTGTCACTTAATTTTTTTTCTCATTTATTCATTGTATTTAATTCTTAGAAGTGGATGGAATAGTAGCAAACTCAGTGGAATTTTAGGAAACCAAATGCAGATGGTTACTGGTTTCAAATAGTATCATTGTAAGGAAAGTTGAAGATCCAAGACATTCATGCTAAAGATTTCTCCTCTTTTAATGACACAACAATGCTTTTGTTTAAGGGCCACTAATGACTAAGTACATCTCCTACTTATCCTTCTGAGTTTGTGAGACGTCAATCAGGAGGATATTCTCCAAATCCCTCCATTTGCTACAAATTTTAGGATATCGTTTTTTCTTACTGCTGCATAGTATTCCATTGTGTGGATGTACCACAGTTTGTTAATCCATTCTTCAGTAGAGGGGCATCTAGGTTGCTTCTACGATCTTGCTATCACGACAAATGCTGCTATGAACATAGTTGAGCTTTTTGGGGTGTAAATGTGCATCTTTAGGACATATGCCCAATAGTGGTATTGCTGGATCTTTGGGGAGATTGATTCCCAGTTTTCTTAGAAACCACCATACTGCATTCCAGAGAGGCTGAACAAGCTTACACTCCCACCAACAATGGAGGAGTATTCCCCTTGCTCTGACTTCTCTCCAGAACAGGCTATCATTTAAGTTTTTAATCTTAGCCAATCTGACATGTGCAAAGAGATATCTCAAAGTTGTTGTGATTTGCTTTTGTCTGATGGGTAAAAATGTTGAGAATTTTTCATTGGCCTTTCAGCTATTTGTAATTCTTCTGCTGAGAAATCCCTTTTTAGTTCTGAAACCTATTTTTTAAATGGGGGTTATTTAGGGCTTTGAGCTCTAGTTTCTTGAGTTCTCTAGATATTTTAGAGATCAGTCCTCTTTTACTTGTAGGGGTGGTGAAAATCTTTTCCCATTCTGTAGGTTGTTGCTTTGTCTTATTGACTGTGTCCTTGGCCTTACAGAAACTTCACAGTTTCAGGAGTTCCCACTTATTGATGATTGTTCTTAGTGTCTGTGCTACTGGTGTTATATTTAAGAAGTGGTCATCTGTGTCAATGTGATGGATTATATTTCCCACTTTCTTTTCTATCAACTCCAGTGTAGCTGGTTTTATGCTGAGGTATTTTATCCACTTGGATTTGAGTTTTGTGCATGGTGATAGCCTTGGATCTATTTGCATTTTTCTATACACTGCCATCCAGTTATGCCAACATCATTTGTTGAACATACTATCTTTTTTCCAATGAATGTTTTTGATGTCTTTGCAAAAATCAGGTGTTCATAGTTGTGTGGTTAATGTCTGAGTCTTCAGTTTTGTTCCATTGATCCACAAGACTGTTTTTATACCAGTACCAGGCTGGTTTTTTTTATTATTATTACTGTAGCTCTATAGTATAGCTTGAAATCAGGTATGGTGATGCCTTTTGAGGTTTTTTTGATGAGTAAAATTGACTTGGCAATCCAGGCTTTGCTGTTATTCCAGAAGAAATTGAGTATTGTTCTTTGAAGTTCTTTAGAAAATTGTATTGGGATTCTGATGGGAATTGCCTTGAATCTTTAAATTGCTTTTGGTAAGATTGCCATTTTTACTATGTTGATTCTACCTATCTAGGAGCATGGATGATCTTTCTATTTTCTAATATTGTCTTCAATTTTTTTCCTCAGGGATTTAAAGTTTTTGTCAAACAGAGCTGTTACTTTGGTTATAGTTACTCTGAGGAACTTAATGCTATCTTCAGCTATTGTAAATGGAGATGTTTCCCTTATTTCTTTTTCAGTCTGTTTTTCTTTAGTGTATAGGAGGGCTACTGATTTTTTTTTTTAATTAGTCTTGTATCCTGCTACATTGCTGAAGGTGTTTATCAGCTGTAGAAGGTCCCTGGTGGAATTTTGTAAGTCACTATATATACAATCATATCATCTGCACATAGGGATAGTTTTACTTTTCTTTTCCAATTTGAATCCCCTTAATCTCCCTTTGCTCTCTTGTTGCTTTGGCTAAATCTTCGAGAAGTATATTGAATACATAAGGAGAGAGGGAAAGCTGTTCTAGTTCCTGAGTTTAGTGGGATTGCTTTGAGTTTCTCTCCATTTAGTTTGATGTTTGCCATTGGTCTCTTGTAAAATAGCCTTTATTATATTTAGGTATTTTCCCTGTATTCCTGTTCTCTCTAGCTAGGGCTTTTATTATAAAGGCGTGTTGGATTTTTGTCAAGGGCTTTCTTAGCATCTAAGGTGATGATCATTTTTTTTCTTCAATTTGTTTATATAATGGATGACTTTTACAGTTTTTTGTGTGTTGACCCATCTCTGCATTTCTGGGATGAAGTCTACTTGATTATGGTGGATGACTGCTTTTTATATGTTGTAATCAGTTTGCCAAAATTTTGTTGAGTATTTTTATGTCAATGTTCATGAGGGATATTTGTCTGTAATTCTCTTTCTTAGTTGCATCTTTTAGTGGTTTGGGTATCAGGGTAATTTTAGCCTCATAAAATGAATTTGCAGTGTTGTATCAGTTTCTACTCTATGGAATGGTTTGTTGTGTATTGGTAATAGTTCTTCTTTGAATGTCTGGTAGAATTCTACAGGAAAACCATCTAATCCTGGGCTTTTTTTTTTATTTGGGAGACTTTTTAATAACAGTTTCAATTTCCTTTGGTGTTATATATCTGTTTAGGTCTTTAATCTGTTCTTGATTTCATTTTGATAATTGGTGCTTTTCCACGAAGTTATCCATTCTTTTAGGTTTTCCATTTTAGTAGAGTATAGATTTTCAAAGTATGACCTAATAATTTTCTGGATTTCTTGGGTTTCTCTCCTTATGACCCCCTTTTCATTTCTGATTCTGTTAATGTGAATACTCTCTCTCTTTGCTTTTTGGTTAGTTTGGATAAGAGTTTGTTTATCTTGTTGACTTTCTCAAAGAACCAACTTTTCGATTCATTTATTCTTTGTATTGTTCTCTGTGTTTCTACTGTACTGAATGCAGCCCTAAGTTTCATTATATCCTGCTGTCTACTTTTTCTTGGTGAATTTCCTTCTAATTGTTTTAAAACCTTCAGCTGAATTGTTAGGTCTCTTGTGTGAAAAAAAAAAAAATCCCTGAGCTTTCTGATTGAGATGCACATCCCCAGGGTTCCTCAACTCCTGTAGGTTGATCTGGCTGCCTCAGATTATCAACCTACATTAACCATTACTTCCTTATCTTGTCTTTGTTAGGCTTATTTCCTTCAGAAAAGTGAAAGTAATTCAGAAAAGGAAATAGAGTTAAATATTTAAAATAAAAATACTCGAAAAACAAAAAATAAGATTTACAACTTCTGTTTTCAAAAGTACGCTATGAGTAAACAATGACTGCACTAAGGAGTGAGAAGTTGAAAGTATCATTTATAGTCCTGTTTCAGATTCAACATGAGTTAGGAAGGAAGCCTCCATTGTCACCAATAGCAAAGTTCTTGCTGAAGAAGAAGGTGGAAAATATAATATAATAAAAATCTAACCAAAAGTGACATGGTAAAATCATTTAAAAAAAAAGAGAATAATTATAGTAATTAGATACTTCAGAATAAAATCATTGAGTAAAAGCAGTGTGGAATTATAAAATGTTAATTATAAATAAGGGTGAATGAAAGAGAATATAGAATTTGTGTGTTGCATTTTTTCTTTTAAATAAAAATATTTAAAATTAAAGTTCAAAGCAAATTACATTGGAATGCATTAATGTATGAAGGTTGACCTTTTCTAAACTTACTATTCAGGTATTATTCTACCATCAATAAATTTTTTACAAAAATTCTTTCCTCAGAACAAGCACTTATCCTATAAATGTCCTTCTTTTATATTTTGCCTCTTAGAACAAATGTTAAAGAAGACTTAATATGTTAATGCACTTCATCATAACAGCACATTTCTTTAGCTCAAATTACAGATATGTCAAGAGTCTAAAATTTTAACAGTAGAAAGGGCAGATCAGCATAAAGACAAATCTTTCCCCTCTAGAAAAGAAATGCAAGAATGACAGAACTGAATTGCCTTAAGAATTCATGGTCAAATGTGATATGTGTGTTAAGTGCTGTCAAATATGATCAAGTAAAACTATGTCAAAGTGTTTAACAACAAACTTCATACAAAAGCAAGTTTAAATTTCTTAGGATGTAAGGGGAATACATATTGATCTAAGATTTTCTAGAGAATGATGCAATAGCTTATGGCAATGCAAAAATAATTCTCCAATAATTAGTAAGATACAGTAAATTATCCACTATGGGTTATCCAGCACATCCTCATAAATATTACATTTTAGTCAATTCATCTTCAAACAATAGGACTTTGACTGTTTTATTTGGTGATGGTTCATGTCAGACACTAAAATTATAGGCATGTTTTAACATTGATAAGTACAAAATAGTACATAAAAAGTACTACATTTATACATATGGGAGAACAGTCAGTACCCTGTTGGACATCAAGTTGCCCTACAATAAAACATAGGTGCTATTCATTGGCAGGGCAGATGCCTATGTTGTTTAGTTTTAGAACAGATATTAAAGACATGTGTTTAAGAAGCTTAAAAATGACTTTTAAATAATTCAATATAAATTATGATATTGTACCTGATAGGAAAATAAAGTTAAATGATTCAAATTAGTAAACTTAAACATCACAGAAAATCATAAAGCTTACATTAAGGAAGAAAACTTAGAGTATGTAATGTGTTGACTTGAATTCATGATTACAACACATCACTAATAAAAACACGATTAACTGAAATAAATAGTTAAAATACCTTGTTAAGGAATATACAAATTAATAGTGCAGTGCCCATCTCGTTTGTGTATTATTAAGCAATCTATTTTTTTAAATTAAAGTTTTCCAATGATTGATAAAATAAAGATAAATTGAATAAACCTGTTCCAAAGCTAAAGCTGAAATTAATCAGTTACAAATATTTTAGGTAGGATTCAGTGAAAGTTTTATTGTTTGCCAATCCACAAAAAGCCTTATGTTGTATTCAATAATTATTTTCTAGATGTATACTATCATTTTTCATTTATCTATTTATCATATATCTATATTCATATATATATATGCATACATCAGGAGAAATACAAGTGCATTTTAAGAATAGTTATTCTTTATTAATATGCTTTCTGCAATATATATTCTAATTAATAATAACATCTTTAATAAATTTTAAGCCAATATTAAATTGCATTTTTAAAAATTTTATTACTCATGCATTGCTTCATTACTTCTAAATTTTATTGCATTCTGGCAGTCTTCATTACAGTTCTTATTGGTATGATGAAACAACATGACCAAAAAGCAAGTTAGGAAAGAGTTTATTGGGCTTACATTTCCATATTGCTCTTTGTTATTGAAGGAAGCCAGGGCAGAAATACAAACTCAGCAGGACCCTGGAGGAAAGCACTGATGCAGAAGCCATAGAGGAGTTCTGCTTGTTGGCTTACTTCTGATGGCTTCCTCAGCCTGCACAACCACTGAACAGCTTGGGATATGAAGGACCTTGGAATGGCCCCTTGGAGAACACTCTCTCCAGAGCAACACCTGACCCAGTTTTGATATTGCAATGAAGAAACTGGACTTTCCTGAAGTGGATGCTGCACTAAGCCACCTTGAGACCTTAGAACCTCCTGCCCTTGCTGGGGGCAAGAGAGGTTTGAACAAGTGGATACATGGATACAAAAATGAGACTTTATTAAAAAATTTTTAAAAATTAAGAAAAAAAGAAAGAAAGAAACTAGAACTACCAGACAAGGGATGGAAGTGCAACTTACCATGAGGTAGAGCCTCCTCATTATTCACAAAATGGCTTACAGCCACATCTCTTTGAGGCATTTTCTTAACTGAAGTTCCTTTCTGTCTCAATACTCTATAATTTGTATAAAGTTGGCACACAAAACCCAGCTAGTACTCTGATGATTTCTTATGTTACACTTCCAATCTTATCTTTCAGGTAAATATCTGATATCTACCTTCTATGAAACTTGGCATGTTCAATAGTTTCAGTACTTAACTTACATATTTAAAGCAAAACCAACATACTTCCATACCCCATTTTTCCTACCTTCATTAGACATTTTAATTTAATACATAATTGCATTAATGTACATTTCTCCTCCTTTGTCTTTCTCCCATCTAGTCTCTCCCATATTCCCTCCTTCCTTCTTTATTCATACTACCTACTCTCAATTTCATAACCTCCTTTCCTTTGGCTATTATTGATAAACATCTCTGTGTGCTTCTCCAATCTCTTAATTCACTTTACCAATGTTGGTGGTCATTTCTGTGACTGTTTGGTATGTCTTGTTACTAGTATGTTTGCCAAATGAAACTTCATCTTAAATAACTTTTTCTCGTATGTATTCCAATTACTTAAAGTTCTTTCTGATGCTAAAGCAAATATTTTAGTTCTTCTGTTTTTATTTTCAGACACTTTTATCTCCTCTATTTGTTCTGTTCGTACATTGTATGGCCTCCTGATATCTTCATTGCTTGTCTTCTTACTTCTTGTGTATAGAGAATAAACTTTTATGGATAAAACTAAACTGCAGATATAAACTCTCAAATTTAAATATTTTCTCTCATACCACTTCAAAACTGCATAGGTAAATGACAAAACCCACAAGAATATCTCTGTGTTGCTGAATAAAAAGCAGAATAAACATTTAAAATGTCTAATTTATGTTTTATGTGATCCTAATGAATAAGACATATCTATTATTTATTTTTTTATTTTCGCTATCCTCATAATAATTTATTCCCAATAAGAAATAACTAAACTTAATACAATTTTATTATTATTTCCAATTATAAATTTTAAGTGGTTTAAGAACTAATCACACCCATAGGTAAGGAGGCTACACAATTTATTGATACCCAAAATTTTATTTCAAATCCAATTAGTTTTCAACTGTTAATTTCAGTACATCCATTACTTTCAGTACATCATTTGTGAGTAAGCCTCTTGATGTAAAATGTATTTAATCAATTCTATTGTGTCCTTTTACCCACAAAATTTTGCCAAGAGTTTAGACCATGAGTTCTACATTACTAAAACATAATTATCTACTTTAAAATACATGTATAAAAATATGACTTTATTCATAAAAACATAAAAAATAAAATGATACTTAAAATGTCATTAAAATATTACTTAAAAATACAAAAAATTATCAATTTTATAAAGATAAATAAAAATAAAATATAAATGTGTCTCAAATATTAGTTAAGTAGAAAGTAGATTTCATCTGCAATTATGACTGAAGACCAACAACGAAAAGACTTCATAATACTTTCACAGTTGTGTGCATAGTATGGGATAATATTCTTTAGTATAAGTCACAAACTTATTTTACCTTGTCAGTTTGTAGTAGATTAGTGAGGCAAGAGATAATGAAATTATCTACACTATTGTCACATATTTATCCATCTTTACCATGTCAAAGAATGTACCTTAATTTTTCTTATATAGATAAGTCATATTTTATTTCATTAACAGAAAGTATTTTATTAAGAACATAAGTCAGCCATATAATAGAGGTGGAGTGTAGTGACATTTTCAAATAATTGGCATGATAAGAAGTCTTTTGCAGTGGTACCATTTTATCTTCTTTTGTTCTATTAAATTTGTAAGTGCTGATCTCCTTGCACTGATCTATGACCCTTTCTTTTCTAATAATGTTATGATAAAAGGTAGTTATTTGTTTCTTCTAAGGCAAATGAATCAGGTCACATAATTTGTTGGCCATGACAGATGTACTTCAGTTCATTCAAATTCAAGAATTTATTTTTTCACAATAGATGGGAAATTAGGTAAACTCAGAAATTTAACAGCTTTTGAAAAACATGAGTTATTGTTTTTTTCAAATATAATATTTTGTTATTTGTCAATGATGCTAATGGACTTTGCCTCTATGTAACATGGTTAATAAATCTATAAGTATAAATGTCATGTAAAAAAGATGATGGAAAATATCAGTCTCACAAAGGGAATGGGCTTAGATTGATGACGAATTCAAAAACGTGGGGATACCTAACCAACTATATACTTCACTTCAAGACAAAATAACCACTAGTCTTCTTTTATTTCTCTAAGCCTAAATTCCATTAAGTGATGCCATGTCAAACTTACCTAGGTATAATTAGTTTTCTAAGTTTTTTATTTTTATTTATGCCTCAACATCTAATTATAGTTAATATGGGTGATTCAATCAACATATTTCTACAATGGAGCAATGTAGTTATGTTTGAGTTTTATAATCTAATTATTCTGTTAACAAAAATAAATAGAAATTGTTCATAATCTATTTACAGATATTTTATTGTAAAATATACCTAATTATTATATGAAACATCCTAATTTTTATTCAGTACCAGTAGTCTTTCAATCATGTCCCTTAGACACCACTTTAGCTTTTCAAATATTAAGAGCATTTTGTGTATTCCTTTTTATATGGTCATAACAAATATCACTGTAATTTCATATTAAATATTTCTTTGAATGAAGTTTTATTATAGACCTTGCCACCTCTGCTAATTAGTGAAGTATTTTTTTATTTGTGCTTAATAGGAATTTATTTCAATTAGCTCTTCCAAGACCAGTGTGTTCACTTTTTATTAATTTAGGTACAGAGATTGTTTCCCTCATGAAATTTATTCAAATGAGTATAGTTTCAATAAGATAAGTGCATTGCTTTGTCCATAAACCTCCATAACTTGGGATTATTTAGTAGTACTACATTATCTCATGAACAAAAATTTTCTAAAATTTTAATTTATTCTTTACAGTTGCTGCTTTAGTACTCCTTCAAATAGATTGGTTTTTACCTCTTATTCCCTAATGTATGTTGTCTCTTGTGATTCCCTTTGAATGTAAACTCACCTGTGCTGAATGGTACTCAGTCCAGCCTTAGCGTGTGTATATATGAGGTGGTACCATGTACAACCTCAGTACTTTAAGTAAACATAATGTTGGCAAGCCACATTCATACAGATAAAAGTCTTATGGAGGAAAAATGTTGATACTATTCCTAGTTGAAAATGTAATCTTAAGGATCCTGACTGAGTATCTACAAAAGCATTGTAGTTCAGAGGAAAATAATAAAAGTTAGTGATTTAGTTCTATAAATTCATGTACAGTTAATGTCCATTTTAAGGCAGCCTCCACTTTTATTTCTGTCTTCACTCAGAATAGGAGCAGTTTACAACTGTAACAGCAATACTCAATACTGAAAAGCAAGAAAAGATATCATCTTGATAAAATGATATCAGTGTTTAGTATTTGTTATGCAAACATGTGGATATGTGTTAGGAATCATAGAAGCTATATAGAGCTGAGCATGTTGGTGACTTTTCCTAATTCTAGTATTCCTTTGAAAGGATGGGAGAGAAACCAGGAGAATTCTGACAAGTGAGCCTATGACCAGGCTCTCCTGAAGTATGTAGTGATGAATAACAGAGAGCCTTTATGAAGCAAGATAAAAGCTGAAGATCAATAACTGAAGATTACCCCTAGAACTCTATAGGCATCCCATGTGAGAGTCCACACTCACATGTAAATATGCATATAAGTATAAACATACAAAGCACACACACACATATATATACACACATCAACTAATAATAATCAAAAGACTGTATTAAACTTCATCTTCAAAATTGTATCTTGAGTCACTTGCTTATTAACAATAATAAAACTAAAACTCATATTGAATTTCCTGAGTTTAGAGCTTGTCAGAATGTATCTCCCTCAGATTTTCAATTACCAACTTCCACAATTAGATTAGTAATGCCTTGTGATTAATCTCTCTTTCAAACACACACACACACACACACACACACACACACACACACACCACCACCACCACCACCACTACCACCACTATCACCACCAAAACACCACACCACATCACCCATCATAGCACTCTGTATTGCTATGTAACAGAACATAGTAATCAGTTCTGTTACTCTGAAATTATTCTCTTTGCTAGTGGAAAATATGTGCTGCTAGATTTTTTATTAAATGACAACATTTAAATAATGAGTAATACAATATTAATAAATTAGTTTAAATATTATAGACATTCTTTTCATACACCATGAATCCTGAGGGATTAACTTGCATTATGCCAACATTATTTACTATAGAAACCATATAAACATCATGTTTCAAAAATGTATCAATTGTGTTAAATAACAAAAAACTTGTAAAATGTTATTTCATCATTTTATAATATCATAATTCATATGATATATTTATAAAGCTTAGAGAATAACCTGAATATTTTTATCTTTTCTTATTATTTTTTATCTATTTTTTTGTGTATGTGTGTATGTATTTAATGCAATGACATATAATATCTCAGTTTTTCATGTTCTTTTCAGTCATGCTTTATATTCATATGTTGAGAATGATTACTCAAAACTTTAATTGCCTGAAAAAATTAATGAAGTGAACACTAACATAATTCAGTAATGATCAAAACTTAGGTCACCTGATATTCTTGAAAACATTGATCATTTATTTTTTAATATATCTGTTTATGAACATGAGGCAACAATGATTTTGATTACTAGATTTAGGCACCAATTTGTTACTCTCAAAAATTTCCAAAAACTTTATAAATTATGAGAGAGAAGTTTTAAATTATTTTAATTCAGAAGAAATATAAAAAATTAAACTTCATTCTACATTATTCATGTTAAACAAATATGCAAAATTTGGAATCATGCTACATATATATATATATATATATATATATATAAAACTTTTCCAGCTGAGAAAATATTCTAATGCTTTTTCCTTAAAGTTTCTAAATAATATTTGTTTAAATATTGTCTTTTTTAATTCCAAAAAAATATTTTCCTGTCAAATTTTTGCAAAAGGGTATGAAAAGCAATTTTGTGTTTGTTATCCTATTTTACCTTTCTTACATTTTAATTTATTTTACATTATGATGATAGTTTCCTCTCTCTCCTCTCCTATTGTCTTACTTTCTCTGTTCCAATCTACCCCCTTCCCAACTATTGGCCCTCTGTCTGGATTTAGAACAAGCAGGCTTCACATGAGTTTCAACAAAGCATCATAAAATATAGGCAGGAAAAAGCTTCTCATGTGTAAGCCTGGGCAAGGTTATCTGCAAGAAGAATAGGTTTCCAAAATTCCAGCTTTTGCCTTCTAAATACAATGTGGTGGACCCACAAATGGACTCACAGAGAGTATAGCAACATGCAAGGAGTTTCACAGATGGGACTATAGTGATGAGATGAGACATGGACACATGTTGGCATCCCTGAACCAGAAGCTATCTCCAATTGATAACAATTTGCAAATAATAAATTAATCTTTTTCCTAGGAGTCCCTCTGTACCAGGAATAGGTTTTGATCTCATTATAGGAGCTCTACAAACTGACCAAGCTACACAACTAATTGTCATACACGTGCTGAAGGCCTTGGACAGTCCCATGCAAATTCCCTAGCTATTGGTCCAGAGTCCATCTGACAAGCATAGGTAAACTATCTCTGTCTATTTTCTTATCATGACCTTGAGTCTCCTGGCTCTTATAGTCTTTAATATTTTTTCTTCAGCAGGACACCCAGAGCTCAAAACAACATTTGGCTGTGAACTCTGCATCTGCTTTCATCAATAACTAAATAAAGGCTCTCTGATGACAGTGTAGTTGCCAATCTGATTGCAGTTGATGGCTAGTTTATGACCCTCTTCATTATTTCTAGGAGTCTTAGCTGTGATCACACGTATGGAATTCCTGGAAGGTTCCTTGGCACCAACTTTCTCTATAACCCTAAAATATGCTCCCATCAATATGTCACTTTCATTTCTCTTCCACTCTGTCCTGTCCCCAACACATTCTACACAACCCTTTATGATCTCATTCCCCCATTTCTACCCTGCACCCAACTGCAGTAGACCCAGGAGTTCAGGTGTTCCCCTCTATGTTCTCTTCCCAGGAAATTCCAGGAAACTTTTCTCAATATCTTAGAGATCTAAGATAGAATCAAATAAGACTGACAATAAAAGAAAATAAGTCAATAAAATGATTCCTACTAATATTCTGCTATATTCATGGTCTGTAGACTAATCCAGTTTTCATCCAAGAGGCTTCAGCCAGTAACTTATGGAAGCAGATACAGAAATCCACAGTCACACATTATGCAGAGAATCCCACAGAAGAGCTGGAGGAATTATCATAGGAGCCAGAGGGTTTGAGGACATAAGACAAATACAGTTCTCAGAATCAACTAAGCAGGGCTTATATGGGCTCATAGAGACAGATCCTCAGTCACTGAGCCTGTACGGGTCTAAGCCAGGTCTTTTATATGTTATGGTGATATAGCTTCTTGGAGTCCTAAAAGTAAGAGAATGATTTGCTTCTGACTCTTTTGCCTGCTCTTGGAACTCCTTTTCTCCTTTCTGCCTAGTCCATCTTGGATATGAGGGCATATACCTAGCCTTGTTGTAAAGTTTCATGCAGTGTTTGGTTGATATTCCTGGAAGGTCTTCTGTTTTCTGAAGAGAAATGAAGGAGTGGACTTAGGAGAAGGGAGAAGAAGGAGAAGTATTGGGAAAAATGGAAGAAAGGAAGTCTGTGTTGGGATGTAATATTTGAGAGAAGAATAAAAGTTAAACAAATAAAAAGGTTCTGTAAGGTCAAAACAGAATCCACCCCTCCAAAGAAAATAACCAAAACAAATTAAAAATATCAAAATATTTTGAGACAAATGTTTGAAAGATGCCATGTCATTATATCAGTGTTGTGCTAGCCATCTACTACTGCAAATGGGCCAGTCCTAAAGAGTAGTTTGTATTCTTAGTGGAATTTCCTTGGAAAAAGCTATTCTATTATTTGTAAATTGTTATCAATTGAAGATAGCTTTTGGTTCAAGTGCCAGCATGTATCCATGTCTTCTGTCCTCACTGCAGCCCCATTTGGTGCAGATCTGAGAAAGCTCTGTACATATTGTCACACTCTCTGTGAGTCCATATGTGGGTCCATCATGCTGTGTTTAGAAGATCTTCCTTGCTTTTTATTGTCCTCTTTTGCCTTTAGTTTTTAAACTATTTTTTTCCTATTTCACAGATTTCCATGAGCCCTGAGAGGAAGTATTTGATGGAAATATCCAATTGTGGCTAATCATTTCAGAGCCTCTCATGCCCTGTTCATTGTCTGACTGTGGAAGTTTGTATTTGCTCTCTTGTACTGAAGGAGGAAGCTCTTCTGATGATGACTGAGCAAGGTGGTCATCTGTGATAACAGCATAATGTTCTGAAAAGGCATTTTATTGCTGGATTATATTAGCAGGACAGTTGTATCTAGTTTTTCCTTAGTTTCCTGACCTATCTAGTCTAGAGTTCTTGGCTACCCATGCAATATTAGGTATGGCTTTCAGGTTACAGAATTTGCTTTAAATCACATCAAATATTAGTTATTTATTCCCACAAAAATTTTGCCCTTATTATACTAATTTAATTTTAATGTAGGTAAAAACTACAGATCAAACGTTGTGTACATGGGTTAGTTTTTACCTCTATCTTTTCATAGTGTGCAAAGTACCTTCCAGTACCATGAGCAGTAGTGCATACTGTTGAAGGGAACAATAGCGTCATTTCTGTGTGTTTGATGAGTTGTGTAGGTGTCATGTTTAGCATTACGATCTTACTGCCAGTTTGTAGAGAGCAAAAAATAGCCTTGGAAATAGTGTGGCATGTTTGGAGTTTCCCATGAGACCTACTGGGAAAAAAGTCAATATACTTAATCCATTCGGCATAATGGAAGCATAATTTGGTCATGACAGATGTCCACTTGGTACTCCCTCCCATTACGTAAAGATTTAATTTAGATATCCTTTACATGTATATATTCCAGGAGCCTTCTATTAGCTTAGTTTTCTATACTACAAACAATAACTCTCAGGTTTAGCTACCCTTACATATTCCTTTCTCCATCCTCCTTTTCCATGTCCATCTCATTTGGTCCTCTTGTTCTTACTTCCCCATTTATAACTATCTATTCTATTCTATTTACCTATTCTAAAGAAATCTACTCCAAGGTAATCATTTATAATTAACCACTCTGTTATATTGATTGTAGCTTCTTTGCCAATGACTGTAGAGCTAACATCCATATATAAGTTAACACGTATCATACTTTTCTTTCTGGATCTGAATTTTCTCACTCAGCATGATTTTTTCTCTAGCTCCATCAATTTACCTATAAATTTTAATGATTTCTCCTTATTAATGACTGAGTAATGTTATATTGTTTAACTGTACTGCATTGTGTCTATTCATTCTGAGTTGTTCCCAACTGTTGGCTATTATGAACAGAGCAGCAGCTTACATGTTTGAACAAATGTCTCTAATAGTTTCAAGTATTTTTGGGTACATGCCCAAGAGTGGAACAGTTGCATCTTGAGGTAGATCTATGATCAGCTTCATGAGGAACAACCACTTTGTTTCTTTCTTTATTTTCTGTCCTTGCAGTACATCCTCCTTGGTCTGTGAGTGATAGAAGATAAGTTTCTGCTAATTTGATGAATGCATTATATAGGAAATAAAATTACTTCAAATACTTCACCATTTACATTGGATGGGTAAAGGTGAATTTTATTCATCATTTTCTCTTTTTAAATTTATTTTTATAAAATAAAGCCTTTTCTTCATGTATCTCCTTGCTCTCCCTCTCTTCCCCCTTCCAATCTGTCTCTGTCTGCCTACAGCCTCCTTCCTCCCTATCTCCTCCTTCCCTATCCCAAAGAAGCAACCACTTTGAGATACTACCTTTCATCTGTCAGAATGGATAACATCAAAAACACAGATGACAGCCTATGCTGGAGAGGATGTGGAGCAAGAGGAACACTCCTCCATTGTTAGTGCATGACTGCAGTATGGCCAGACATCTTTTCCTTTTTATCATCTGAAGAATTCAACATTTATGTGGTAAAGCAAGAGCTCTCCATACTTATTTTCCCAGACAAGAAAAAGAGGTATGAAAGCTAGAGAATTAAAATGAGAAAAGTTCATAAGTGGAATGATTGATAACCTGATAAGTAATATAATTCAGATATTCTATTAAATTTTTTTATTGATACTGGATCTCAATATTGTGAAATTATTATTATTATTATTATTATTATTATTTTTTAGTGCCCATCGCTGGTCTTTATTGCTTACCCGGACAGAGTGTTATCAAATGAAAAAGGTTTTGAAAAACAGTATTGTGCATTAAATTTAAAAAAAAGGCTAGTCAGTAAGCATTTGCTGATCTCGGGGGGTTGCCTAGATCCTTCAATATCACTCTTAGCCTTTCTGAAGTTTTTATAATCACCTTTAAAAACTCCTAAATGTTCTAATGTTGAAAGCAATCATCACCAGTGTTTTATAATTTCTGTGAGACTCCATTTGCTTTTTAAAGACATGGATATGTCATATCAATGTAAATTTTTTCAGTAGCCCCATCTAATTTAATAAACTAATCTTATAATAATTCACCTGAGGATGCTAGCTTAGTCTCATTAGTAGAAAAGGAGATGGGAGTTAAGAGTATGTCAAGGCCTGGTGAAGTGGGAGAAGTAATGGGCTATATTGTTTGAAATGTGCCCCTGTTAGCTTTATCTTTTTGATTTTTAAAAAATATGCAGAACATACACACACAATCTCTCTTTTCCTCTCCCATATGTGTATGTGTGCTTATATTTGTGTGCATTACTGCAAGAGAGAGAGCAGTACTCCTTGACGTCAGAAGAGGGGCACCAGGTCCCCAGGAGCAGGAGTTACAGAGAGTTGAGTCACCTGACAGAGGTATTTGGAAGTTAACTCAGGTTGCTGATAGGTGCAGCAAGTACTCTGGACCACTCACTGACCTTTGTCTCCAGTCCCCTTTCCCCACAAAGGGCCAGTGACAAGTCTATAAGGAGACCTGAGACTGAATTCTCCACCCCTCATTTCCTCTGAAACATCCCATTCTCTGTGTATAAAGCTTTTGGGACCCTTTCTTCTCAACAGGGTGTTTCTCACTACCACCCACAGACCATGTGCTGGTGACACGTGCCTTTTGTGTGGTCCTTCCTACTCATGCCTGAAGGTTCCATTTAGCACTTTCTCCTTAAGAAGGCCTTGGCTGAAAGTCCCCACTGCTTTGCAAATGCCTGGTATTAGTGTACTAATTTATTGTGTACTGCTGAGTATGGCTGTTTTCACACAGAACTGTGGATTCCAGGAAGGCAGAGATAGTTGGTTATCTTAATCCTTAGAGCCTAGCCTGCAATTGCTTCATGCTTGCCTGTGGTGGAAATGAAAACACAAAAGACCTGGAAAGTGTAGCAGAGACACAGAAATGAAAGGGCATGAGCTGACATATCACCATTGAAGAAGGCAAAGAGGGATCAAGCATGAAAGCAGTGAAGGAAATCAGGTAGGGCTTACTGACCATCCAGATACACTAGAAATATTCACACATCATCCCATTCATTGTCCACCCAAATAGGAGCTGTTTCTATTACTGCCCACACTCACCAAGCTTTTGTCCTTGGCTAGCAAATGATAAGGAAAGAATGAAGCAGTCAGATGATTCTTAGACTCTGGGGGGGTAATCTTTTTTCATTTCTTATTACTTTATTTTTACATTCAGACCTCAGCTCAGCTTCCTTTCCCTCCTCTCCTCCTACTCCCTGCCACCCAACCTCCCCTCTATGTTTTAAGACATTCAATATCTTAGGTTGTTTGGGTTAAAACTGAGATGGAAGTCCTGAGGAAATGGTGAGAAAATGTACCACCTGCGGTAGAAGCTGGTTAGGGCTTGATAGTACCTCAAGAAGGTTCATTTATTTATATTTGAACATTTTTATGAAATATATAAAAATTAAAGCATCAAGAATTTTTTAACATCTCTGTAGTTTTTGTCAATTCCTTTGTATTTCTAAGGTTTAACATCATATAAGTGTCATATATAATCAAGAGAAGTTTAAAATCAGTTTAAACATTGTAATCTTTGTAACAGCTTCTGTCTGATGATAATTTTTGCAAGTTTTCCAATTTCACAACTGAAAAACTTTCAAACAATTTTTAAAGAATTTAGATAGTTAATTAATTCTGACTATATTTTTCAAGTAAGATGTTTGATTGAAAATTTATTTTGCATACTTATTTACATGTCCATTCAGTAACAAGTTTTATATCACAGAATATCTCAAAGTTGCAAGAGAATATTTTCAAAGACAAAGTGTGTAGCTTCAAGAAACTTCAAATTGTGTGTTTTTTAAAAAATAGTAACTTTTAGCTCATCCTAAGTGATTCAAATATGACTTTTTCTTATAAATTTCACTACATTACTTGATTTATAATATCAACAAATATTTGTTGTTTGATGTGTTACATTGCCAGACTCTTTCTGTCTGGCAGATAGGGGGGAGGGAGATCTGGACCAGCAGGCCTCTCCCTGGGGAGCAGGATGATGAGTGTCCACAACCCAGCATCCCCTAGCCACCAGTGGAAATCACATTCTGAGTTGGAAGCTTTGTCAAAGCAAGAACTCACTTTATTACATCAGTCTGGGGTTTATAGGGTTTTGAGAGACGATGCTGAGTCAACCACAGGGGGAGCTTATGG
This sequence comes from Sigmodon hispidus, assembly GCA_004025045.1. Lineage (NCBI taxonomy): Eukaryota > Metazoa > Chordata > Mammalia > Rodentia > Cricetidae > Sigmodon > Sigmodon hispidus. Next base: position 90,413 of record PVIH01005320.1, read on the forward strand.
GCATAGACAGGTCCCCAAACGCTGGAAAGGCTTAGGAATTTACACTGGGCCTCAACCCTGTGGCCTCAGAAGGGTCCAACACTTAATGGCTGAATGCAAACAATTATATAGAAATGTGTTATTATCCTACCTCATCCCAAAGCTCATATTTGTCTGAAATATAAAGTATCAAGTTATATATGGCTATATGTGTAAGAAATCAGTAATAAAGGCTTATAGATGTAAAAGTGACTGTGAAAACACAAGTTTCCTAGAAACACACAGATATAGAAATACCCTTTCTATGGTGCATGAGTGCTATGCTTGGATGTACTTATGCCTAACATGTCCTATGTTACAGGTTTCACATTTCACTTGTTTGAGAATTTCTAGAACTGACTATAAAACCATATAATGTTGTGGCCCTGTTGTTGTCCTGTCCATTGAAATCAATTTCTTTAGACTCACTAGTCAACTGATTGTCAAAATCTGTATGTTTTAAACCTAAAAGTACATGTAATGGCATATCAGCACATGGCCCTTTTAGTTGTAGTGACACAATGATTTGAATTGCTCCAAGGTATAACTTATTTTTAAAAATGTTCTGTAGATAGTTTTTAGAGCGTTTGTTAATATAAATCCCTGAGGTGTTTCTTTTTGCAAAAGATCTTGAATCAGTTTCAAACACTGAGAAATGCTGACAGGGTCAGTTCAAAGAATTTTAAAGGATATTTAAAAGCTGATATAAGAATATTTGTGTCATTTTTGTATCTCAAATTTAAAAATATGGATTTATTTATTAATGCTTATTTTGCTGATAAAGTACAACAGAAAAAAAATAGGAGAATGTATACAAGTTCCCATGAACTATTACAATCTAAACACGAAGATGAAGCTTACTTTCAAGCCTTTGAAAGACTGAACTCATAAGAAAAATTAAATAAAAAATTAATTTTTGAATATACCTTCCATAGATTTTTCTAGATCTAAGCACCACTAAAGAAAGTTTAATAAAGCAAAGATTTATTTTGATTCATAGTGAGAGGATAAATTTATAATGGAGAGGGACATTGTGTCAGTAGTCTAGGCTGCAGGCTACATTACTTCCTTCTGTTGAGAAGTACAGAGCATTGGCTTTAGCCAATCATATATTAAAGTGAAGGAAGGCCAGGACACAGGATGAGCAACAAAGAGAGAGGAGGAGAGTGAGAATGAGAGAAAATACAAATGAGTAGGCACAAAAATAAAAAGGAGAAGGTAGATGAAAAGAAAAAAGTAAAGGAAAAACAAAACTAATGGAAGGAAAAGGGAATTGATAGCTGCCTGGAAGAATACAGTATGTTTAGTAGCTGTAAACACTTGTGATTTTTAGTGGTAACAAGTCTAATTTGGAAGACAAATTACTAAACTACTGTTATACATAGACAATGGTAAAATGTATTCACTAGTCTGTCAGCTAACAAAATATGTATCTCACAGACCCTTGCTACTTGTGTACATTTTTAATTAAATAAGCAAACTAAACAAAACTGAAGAATGCTTTGAGACAGAGTCCTTTTAATTTAGTACTGCTTCATCAGGACATTTCCACACGTCCTCACAGTGATTGAAGCTTGACAAATTCATTTAGCACATATATTTCCACACAAATTATAATAAAATCAATTTTCTAAATCTGTTATGTGCCTAAGACTGAAGACATTCTCCTTCTTTTAAAACAATAAACTTTCTAAGAATATGCAATATTGCAATTTTAATTAAGACAAAGTAAAACACCCAAGAACTTTTGGTAAGCAATTGCCTTAAAGTGACTTTAGAAATTTATTACAAATTTAATTTTTATCTCAGTTTCAGACTTTTTTGTTTCATGCAAATCAGCTAAGATCTGATTTAATTTGCTTTAAACATATCAATCAACAATCAGAATAGGTAAAAAACAAACAATATACACTCTATAATTTTTAACATAGCAGCACTAAAGGTGATTGTAATAGTCTAAAATCCATGGGACCACTACATATCGGCCACTGTTTGCCTCCCATCCACTCTTCCCAAGTCATCCTTGGCTTCTTTGCAAGAAGTAGCCATGAGATTTTTTAAATGATATCACCAATTAAGTAGTATGCAGACCACACTATTGTGAAGCATGTAGAGAGATTTCTAATCTTGACAACAAAGTAAGGGTATCAGCATGAAATGAAATCTCAGGAAAGAGAAATTAATCAAAGTATCAGAAATGGATGGAACAATATCAACTAGACTGGTACTACCTCAAGAAAAGTCTCAAAGAAAAGGGCAGTGGGAAAATACTTTAAGTGACTTTATGCTAAAACATTTCATAAGTGATAAATAAATGAATGGATGAGTGAGTGAAAAAATAACTCTGTTATTAAGGGTAAAAAATTATAATAATGATAATAATAATAAAAAGCAACTGACGTTCTAGTCAACTACTAAAAATAAAGTTTCCATCCCTTCTTAGGGAGTTGGAGCATGAAGCCACAATGGACATAATGAACTTTTTGCTTTTGTAAAAAAATACAAAAGTATATATAATTAGTAAAATTGCATGAAAAATATCTATGAGTTTGTGATGTAATTTATATATTAGAAGTAAAAATCTTTTGCACTTGATAAAATGAAGATGGCATCAGGCCAGCTAAATAAAAAAGAGTATTGTCTCATTCCTGCTGGGAACAAAATGGCATATATTAAATGACTAGTCATATATTTTTAAACAAAGTAAAGTGCTGTTTCTAGATGTGATTCTATAAATCTTTAACATTAAATATAATAATTAGTGATAAATCATGATTTCAAAATAGGATACTTGTGTTCCCATCAGGAAATGTTAAAATTCATTTCATACCAATGCTGTAAGGAAACATTTGGGAATCTAATTATAATAGGTTTTATAATTACATCTGAAATTAATAAAAGTACCAAAGTTTACAACACATGAAATTGAAACCTGGTAATCATATATTGACAGTGTTGAATAAAATTGAAATTTAATTTTTAAGTCATAGACAAACAACACAAATTCATATATCGAAATTTTATAATTTATTGTATTTTGCAATTATTATTTTTCAAAGGGTCCATAATTTGTGTCAAAGTATCTCAGATATAGAGCTGCTAACTTTTGGCTGCAATAAGTTTAGCTACAGTTTTAATGAAATGCTAATCCCAAGACTGTCACTAAATCAGTCTTTGGGCAAGATTATGCCTTGAAAATTTGGCAACATATAATGCCAAACTATGGGGAAGAATTACACAAGGAAGACTGAATAAGGTTCATTTTCATGTTCATTCTACATTTAAGCTATTTACATGTGTGTTTTCTTGGGAACTGGTGTATATCCATAGGTCCCAGAGAATTATTTTACAACCACATTCAACTTTATTCTCTGCCATACAGCACAAGCAAATGTTTGTTTTTTCAATGAAACACATTGGAATAATAAAATATAACAATAAAGAAGAAAGCAAGCAACTGAGTGAGCAAGAGTGTGTGTGGGGGCATATTGTAGAAAAGAACAAGTACACCTGAATCTTACAAACCAGCTGAGCCAATAATTTTGGGGTATTTCCTATTAAGCAAAACAAAATAAAGTGATCCCTTGATGGAAAGTTAAAAGATTTTTACTTTAGTCCAGAAGCAACTATTCTAAATTTCCCTTAATTCAATACATTTAATTATAAAATAACAAACTTTTGATTGAACATCTTAAGAACTCTACTATCTCATGATAAAAAATTTTATATGATTCACAAAGCAGATAGTTGTTTGGCAAAGAATAGTCTGTAGCTTTGTACAGTTCTCTATATTCATTATGAAAAGAATTTGACATAAAATAATACCCATTGCACACAAACCAGAGATCTATCAAAGTTCTTTTCAACATTTTGGCTCTCATATAATTATAGTATTACCAAAATAAAGAAAATAGATTTTTTTTGTTGTTTTGTTTGTTTGTTTCTGAATTCCATTGATCAATTCTTTCAGTAACCTTCATATTTGGGATACTGATATACTTCTCTAATGAGCAGAGATAATGAGACAAGGTTTAATTTTATTGATAAGATTTTATCTTATAGGTAAACAGATTTGATGTGGGATACCTTCCTGTATGCTGTGAATTATCACTGGATAATAAAGCAACTGTTTTGGCTGATGGTAGGGCATCTTAGAAGTAGGGGGGAAATCCAAGCAAAGATAAAGGGAAGGAGGATGTAGTCAGGATAAATGCTGTGACCCATAGCCTAGAGGAAGACTTAAAGAAACATAGGTAGCCACCGGCCACAAGGCAAGACAGATTAACAAAAAATTGGCTAAGATGAAAAAGCTAGCTAGTAAATAATATGAGCTATAAGCCAAAGAGCATGTAGTTACTATAATCTTCTGGATGTTTCTTTGTGACTTTGGGATTACTGGTCCATACCTTAGGGCTAGGCAGAGGTAAGCAGCTGTAAGCATGTCCAGACTTGGGACTGTTCCAAGCCAGGACCTACACACATTAGGTCAAATTGCTATGTTTTATGCTTAAATATTAAAGCATGTTTTCTCAGCCAATTCAATATGTAAGAAATCAGAAGTGAAACAATGATCTAAGAATAATTCTACAAGGTGTGTATATGCTTATGTGCATATTTATGCATGTCTATTGTTTGATGATTCATAAAGCATGTTAAATTGTTTTTATACCTTAGATAAGGAATCTATTTTTTTTAGTTGCCAATGAATGGTGGAAGGCTGAAAATGCTGCATGGTTATTTAAACTATTGGGGAAATGTAGATAACAAAATGTTAGTGATTTCTATTGATCTACAAAATTTTGTGGTAGAATTATTAAGAAGCATGCTTATGCAAAACAGTACATGATCAGTAGTGACAAGTTGAATAGTTCATGTTCTTCTAGCTTTACATAAATAGTTTCTCAGTAATGAGACTATTTAACTATTCAAAAATTCTTTCTTGTAACCTTAAGTTTTATTTGGTGTTAAAATATTTTATATAACTGTGCTTGCTCTTATATGTCATAGGCTAGATTGTTAATATAAAATTTGCAATTTTATTGTAAAAGATAAGTGGCAAAGAGAGAAAATATATAACTAGTGGTATTTTTGATCACAGAAAGCAAGTGCCAGATATACTGGTAGAAATCTGCTTATTTTTATAAAAATTAAACTCAAAGAAACTCTATTATTTAACTTAAATTATTTTCAATATCTCAATAAAATTAAATTACAACATGCTTTGTGTTAGAATTCTAGATGAAGGAAAAAAGCATAATTTATAATTGCATTGAAATGGCACTACGATGATTGTTGTTCAAACATATTCAATATACATTAATATATATAAGGACAAGCCACCACTTTTCTTTTTTATTTAATAATTTTTTATTCATTTTACATACTAACCACAGGTCACCCCCTCATCATTCCTTCTACGCCCCCCCCCCACCAAACTTCTACCTCTGGCCCACCTACCATTTCCTACTCTTTAAGGATAAGACTTCCCATGGGAGTCAGCCAGCTTGGTACATTCAGTTGAGGCAGGAACAAGTCCTCTTTTACTAATAAGATATTTTATTGCTTACACTTGAAAGTTTTTGCTTGATATCATGATATATTATTAATATAGTTTTAATTTTAGAGTCATAAGACTATACAACTTTGATAATGTAGTGTTTAAAAGTATGGACACTCATTGCTTTACTGTGGTATTGAAATGAGTATAAAACTATGGACAAATAACCCAGATTTGGGTTGTGGAGGCAGACTCATGTTTCAATGTTTTGTTGATGATGAAAAAGTGTAGTAATATCAAAGTGCAGGTAAGCAGCGTGAAATAGAGTAGACAAACACAAGTAGCTTAAACTTACGTTTCATAATAAAATGTAACTCAAAATGGGTGACTTTGTATATATGCCAACATAATTGTTTAGGAATTAAAGGTAACCATTAGCAAGTGTGACATCTTGAAGTACGGAGTTTCTGTACAATAAATGAAACAATCAATCAAAGGAAGAAAAAGACTGCAGAATTGGTGATAATCTTTATTAGTTATGCACCTAATGGAAGTTTAATATTTAGAATATAAAATAGACTCAAAAAACAAAGATTCAGAAAATTAGTTGCTTGTAAAAATTGTTGTATAAACTGAATAGAAAACCCGGAAATAAAAGTAGAATGGCTGAGAAATATCTCAAAAATAATTTTAATACCTAGAAATTAGGGGAATACAAATTGAAACGGGTAAAACCCTGCAGAAAACCAAACTAATTAAACTACAGAGTTTTGTAGCCTAGACCCAGTTGATTCCTTTACAATATACTCTGACACCTAAACTACAAGAAATATTTCAGAAGATGGGTGAAAAGACTGTAAGATCCACAGGATCAGGGGATTTTTCTATGAGAACATGCCTCCTAGTCACAGTAGAAGCTATACCCATAAAGTCTCATCAACATAACCAGCCAAATGTGAGCTGAGCAATGATGACATCAGTAGAGTAGCATACCAAAGTGCATAGAGAAGAGCTCATGAATTCTTACCCTATATAAAGAACTATAGGTAACCTAGTAGAGCTGGGAGTAGGAGAAGTGTTTTCCCATGAAAAAGAATACCAATTGGTTGTTCAGTGACAGTGGTTAGTCATAAAAACAAACATACTAATGAAACTTTATGGACTTGACATATATATATACATACATAGATATACATATATTGTATATATAGTATATATGATATACATTTAAAAATATAGATGTATAAACAAATTTATGAATTCTAAAATATATGAAAGAGATGGCATAAATTTGAAGGACAGTAAAGTGGAGTATATTGGGAGGGTTTTATGGGAACAAAAAAAAGAAATATACTTCAGTTGCAATATCAAAAATAAAATAAAATAATAAAAATAAAATAATAAAAGTAATCAAAGGAAAGATATTATGAATTTTAAAGGAAAAATGAATGAAAAAGGATAAGAGAAAGATGACATAGGAGGGTTGGGTAGAAAGTAAGAAAAGAAAAAATTTCATATGATTAAATATTTGTGAAAGTAAATGTGGCAATAAATTCTCAAATCTAGTGTCACGAGAAATTAAAAAAATAGATTTAAAAATATAAATAGTACATAAGACAATATAATTGAGATAATGGAAGAATTATTTGAAATTATATATGTAAAGAAGATTAAGTTTCTACACTTCATTTAAAAGTTCTATGATTCAGGATCAAAGGCAGAAACCTAATTAATTATTGGATATGAACTTAGATAAGCATTTATTCAAAAGAGATACCTCAACTACAATTAAATACTTACAAAAATGAACATTTATTTAAAAAATCTATTCTAAATCATAACGTAACACCATTTTGAGTGTCTCCTACTCTTCATTATTACTGGAATGTCTCTAGCATTCCTTTCTTCTTAAAGTCCCCACCCTTTCCAAAAAGTCATATTAAGAAAATGATTTTGCCAAATACACCTCTTTGTGACTTCACAATCCAATTTTGAACATAGGATATAGAAATTTTGTGAGTGCTTTTTCAGTGAGAAAAAAAATAATTACTTGGGTATAATATAGTGCACACAAACCCTTGTAAACATACCAAGTGAAAAATTCACACAGAAAAGTATAATTTTATTATTGCACTTACAAGAAGTGTTCCTATAGCATAGACATGAATCTAGAGAAAGGTTGATGGTTCTATACACTGGCTGGCAATAATAGGGACTAAGCAATTCATAGAAAGACACATTTCTTTATATTGAATGCAATTACTATGTAACTAGGAAAAGAGATGCATAATATTTTGAATGGGGTTAATGGTGCACAATTGCTAATTTCAAAATGTGCATTTTGTTATGTAAATTTAATCTCAATAGAAACATTTTAAAGGGCATTTTATAATCAGTCTTTGAAGCATTTAGATATTGCCACTAGATAAAATTACAAGGGATGACATTATCACACATGTCAATTTTGGAAAAATGGCTTGGACAAAACCCATTAGACTAATTTAATTGAGGGGTTTTATCAACAGAAAGTGGTTTAAAAATTGAAGAATTAGTTTCCTATAAAAGCTCACATTGACATATTGATACATAAGAGATAGAGCACATTGTGTATATTTTGTAAAAAAAATAACTTCACTTAATAAATTGCATATGTAGTGAAATAAATAGTAATTATTACAAAACATATGACCAAGATTTTAAAAATCATTGCTGTTCTGGGCAGATGACTATAAGTAAGTGATGAAAACTCAGTTTTCCACAAAAAAAACTACTAATTTAAATAAAACACAAATTTCATGTCGTCTTATCGAAAAGCCTTATGACTTCATCACAACACATTATAAATTTATTTTTTTTCTGATTTTTTTCAGAAAATGTATCATTTTCATGTTTAAAAGCTAACATTTAAGGAAAAAATTATCATGAAATTTCTGTTTTAAATGGGCAGTTTCAACAGTAAAGAAAAGATAGAGTAAATACATATCTACTTTAGATTTTGACAAGTCAGGCAAAGAATTTTTTTCAAGAGCGTTGAGCATTTATTTGAATGTATGTCAAACATCTGAGATTCTTTTTTTGATTGAGAATTCTCTTTAGATCTTTACTACATTTTAAATCAAATCAATTGGTATTTTGTGTCTACTTTACTGAGATTTTTATACATTTTTCAAGATCAGCCTTCTGTCAGATGTGGGATTTGTGAAAACCTTTTACCACTCTGTAGGCTGGTAGTTTGACTTATTGATTACATGCCTTGCTTTACATAAGTTTTTCAGTTTCAAGAGGTCCGAGTTATTAATTTTTGATATCATTATATATTTTCACAATCAAATATATTTTTTATTTTTATAGAATAAAGTCTCATTTTTTATCCGTGTATCCCCTTGTTCTTATTCTCTTCCCACTCCAGACCCCTGCCATTTAGTCTTCAGCCTCCCTCCTCCCCAGACCCCATTCCATCCCCAGAAAGGGCAGGAGGTCCCAAGGTGGATTAGCTCAGCATCTACTCCAGGCAAGTCCGATTTCCTCATCCTAATATCCAAGACTGAGCTAGGTCTTCCTCTGGAGGTAATGGGCTACTAGGTGCCAGTACACACACAGAAACACAGTATGAACCCTCCACATATTCCCCATGCCAGTGGACAGTTGCCTATCCTTGGAGGGCTTAGTTCCTTTTTCAGATGGCACCCAGGTGGCTGTTCTTGACTGAGTGAGCTCCCCAGAGCTCTAGCCAGCCATCTCTGTGAGAATTTTCCTCATAGTTCCTAAACCCTTGCTCATATAGTCTCCTCCCACTTAATCAGGTGGACCAGGGGCTCAGCCCAGTGCTCAGCCACGTATTCCTGCCTCTACCTCTATTCATTGTTGGATGTAAGTTCTGTGATGGCACTTAGAGTGGTTATTCGTTTGATTATGGGGTAAGTCCGGTTAACACAACACCTTCAATATTGGTTTGAGACCTAGGAAGGTACATCCTATGAGTACTTGGAGGTTTCCCTAGCACCCAATCTTTTTCCAACCCCATATTTGATCTCTCTATTTAGAAAGGATTCTTAACATAAGAATTTACGCAATGTGACACAAACCTCTCCCAAGTGCTGAAGAACAAAACCTTGCATTCTAGGTACCATGATCAGCAAACACGTTCCATTTGGGCTAGCTTTCCATGAAGTATAAGGTGGATATTTCTGTAAAACAATAAAAGTGAATATATACATATCATATGGGCATGTTAAGTATAAGAATTATAAATGGGAACATAGCAATATATTTCCAAATTATTGAGTATGTATTAAAATATGATAAATTGGAATTCAAAATGCAATCTATTCATTTCTTCATTAAATTTTCAGATTCACTTTTGACTGTATAGTTGATGTTATGGTCAGTTACTTATTTTTTGTTTTGTGGTATGAATGCATAGCAAACATGTGTATGCATGTCTGTGTGAGTTCATGTACAATGATGGCAGAAGTCAATGACAGGTGTCCTTTAGCACTTTCCACTTTATTTTTAGGACTTGTTATTCTAGTGAATATCTAACTCATTAGTTCAGCTAAACCAGCCTGTCAGTTGTCAGTGAGCAATAGCAATCCACCCCTCACTGTCCTCCATTTTACCAGGCTTCTTTATGAGGGTCCCTAACTCAGGAAACATTCAGCTTCTACTAGCTTCAGGCTGAAATTTTTCATCAAACAGTTCTGATCTAATCAACTGCAGTAACAATGTGCATTTGAATAGAACAAGTGTCACAGTTCATTGTTAATGAATAATCTGTTATTCAACTGAGTTATCAACTAAGACCATAATAACCAAGTCCATTGCTATCTTCAGTTTACCTCTTTAAAATGCTTTCTGTGACTAAGGGGAGTACAGCAGGTATAGGATGTTGACATTATGCTGTTTTCAGCAATCTCACAAAAGAGACCCACCTAGTCTATAAAAAAAAAAAAAAAATCTGCAGTCTTCATTAGTATCTCACAGCTGTGATTATTTCCAGACACAAAAATAAAAGCCTAAGGGAGCTATGTTTCTATTCAAAGTTGATTTCTCTTCTAGTAGACAGAAATAAATACAGCGGGAATAGACCCATGTTCAAAGAGAAAGCTGTATTAGTAGATATTTTACTGTTGGGTACTAGATAAATGAGAGACAGAATTTTAATTAAAGTCTCCCTAGCCTCATCAGATTAACAGTGTTTAAAGCCGGCTTATTTATTGGGAAGGTCTGTCCTAGCTTTTCTGGATTAATCTCAATCATTTTCATTAGTGAAATCTTTAATCTGTTCTTCATTACAAATGGAAGGGGAGAGATTCACATCTATTGGATCCAAGATATAATCTTGGGTTTTAAGCAGCTTGGTGAATTATTTAGGCAAAACTACATTAGGAAATTTAAAGGCACAGTGTATGAGAACAATAAGTTACCCAACCTAACTTGAATTTGAAATGTTCTGTGTGTTGATGTGAATGATCTCTGTGTTGATATGAGTGATATTCTTGCATCTAGAGTAAGTTTGAGGAAAGATATGCAGTGTTTTAGAGCTTTCAGGCATGTTTTCTTATTTTCTACCACTAAAATTAAAAAATGTGCAATATATACATATATATATACATGTATATATATGTATCAGAAAGTAAAACCTGAGCAATATAAAATATTTAACTTTTATGTAGAGTTCATACACAGCTTATTTCTTTATACTTGCAAATGACAATTTTCTGTTATGAATGCCCATACACAATTACTCAAGTCTCAAATTAAAAATGGCATGCAATACCTACCATTTGCATTGTCCTCTTTTAAATTTTGCAGATCAATGAGCTTAATTATGTTATCAGCTCTTATATTTGAAGCCTGACAGTTACTCCAAGTAAATGAATTCAACAGATTCTTAGTTAACGTATTATTAAGAATTTTGAAAACGAGCCATAATATGATTTGTTTGGTATGATATTTGGGAGAGTCATTTACCTTCTATATGGTTGATTCTCATGATTTACAAATATATAAAATTATTCGGTTTTTTATTTAGGGAAAATTGCAAGTCTATATTACTATGGATTTGACTGTCTTAAAATTTTTTAAAATACCTGGTGCATCATGTTGTATGTGCTCTTAACTCCTACATACAAGAAACATGCTTCTCCAAAAATTTGAAGGCAAACTGCTTTATATAGAAATCTCAAGAAAAGATGGGGCTACATACAGAGATTCTGCTTCTAAAAAGTTTTAAGAATAATATTTTGCCATTTAGCTATATTCTAGCCTTGAGTTCTTATGTACAATGACATCTCTCTCTTTTTATTTTTTTTTAAATGATACAATGCCTCACTTCTACATTGATGGCCTCTGGCAGGAGTGTGAGTGCGGAAAGACTTGTTTTCTTTAAGGGTCTGGCCACAGGGAGTTTAATTATGCTCCAGTAAGTAAATGAGCACATGAATGAGCAGTTTTGTAAATGGGGAGACCATAAGAGTGGCCATGATTCTGGGAGGTCTGATACCTGAATTTTGATGGGGCACATGATGTAAAAACACCAAATAATATATATATATGTATAAATTAAAAAATACTAATATTTTGTAATAAATTTCCCTGAGAGAATCTTCATAGTATTTTATTTCATGAGATTTTAACCTACATGCACTTTAATAGATATCTTCAGAGAAAAATACTTTATTTTTGATTTCTAAACAATGTCTGCTTGGACATATTAAAAATAACATATATGTATATATTATTATTATTATTACCAGAATATTAAATACTTTGTTCAAAATCTAATGTATTCAAAGTTTGATGTCTAGCTGTTGGCAGTCCTGGGAGGATGATCTCATAGGAGGAAGGGGTCACAGGACATGCCTGTGGAGAGCATGTTGGAACCACCATCTTTTTGATCCTATTTCCTAGACACATTAAGCTGAGAACATTCTCTTTTCTACATACTAATGTGTAAGTGAGGTTGTTTGAGTGAGATTGGCTCTCAGAGGCCCATTTATTTAAATGCTTGTTCTGTAGTAGGTGGACCTGTGTAGGAAGAATTAGGATATGTGGCCTTGTTGGAGATGTATGAGTATGGGAGGGCTTGGAAGTATCAAAAGTCTATGCAATTTCCACTGTCTATCTTGGTCTACTGTGTGCTAGTGGATTAATTATAAGTTCTTAGTTACTGTCCAGCATCCAGCCTGGCTTCCTGCTGCCATGTTTGCTGCCATGTTGGTCATGGACTCTAACTTTTTGGGACATTGAAATCCCAAAATAAATATTTAATTTTTTCCTATAAGTTGCTTTAATTATGGTGCATAATCACGACCACGGAAAAGTGAATAAAGCAGTAAGTACTCATTGTATGGCCATAGCTTTCCCAGAGGACAAATGAGAAACAGTAATTCCCTCTAATGTCCTGCAATGCTATTGTATAAACAGTTTCTCTGTACCTCACTGTTATACACTTTTTATTCTCCCTCAGACAATCTGTGAAACTTTTGGCAAATTAATTTTCTCTGTGTTTCAGTAATTGCATGAGTTAAATTAGATGATAATTTCATTTCTTAGGTTTGTTTTCAGAAACATGAGCAAACTGAAATCAGCACCTGGAAATAATGAGTTAATAGATTTTGGATGAATATTTGTGAATCAGTCACCATGTATTAATTTCAATATGTTTTAATACCATTATTTTGAATTATAGAAGTAAAATATCTTCATAACAAAATATGAACACATGTGCTACACACGCGGTAATAGTATTTGTACTTTCTAAGAATGTCATTTTGTTTTAGATAATTATTTTGCATGCTTTTATAATACTTAATCTTCATATCAACTGGATTTAGAATCTCTATTGGTACTTAACTCTGAGTGTTTCTATCAGAATATTTTCACAAATGTTTAATTGATGAAAGAAGATATACTCTGAAATTGGGCAACAGTTTCTATTGAGCCAAAAGGAAAGTAGAGAGTCATCATTCTTCTCTGCTAACTGATTGCAGATACTTTGTGAGTATAAAGGTTTGCTTTAAATGTAATTGTGAAGCAACCATATATTGACTGGGAAGAGAGTTCCATTGACAGATTATTGCACTGACAGATTATTGTCCTATGGGTGTATCTATCAAACTGTCATAATTATGTTTATTGTTTTGTGAAGACCTAGAAAATCATTTTATAGGTAGAGGATCCTGACCTATATGAGAATTCAGGAATCATGCTGGACACAAACAACATAAGTATACAAGCAATTGTGGTATTCATTCTTTCTGTGTTCTTGACTGTGGATGTGAGTAGCTACCTCAAGTACCTGCCTAGACCTCTCCACCTGCAACTATGAGCTAACAAAGCTCTCTCTCCATTAAATATACTTTCTTCTGTATATTTTTATCACAACAACAAAAGTAATTTCATGACAGTGACTAGACACTAGTCATGCCTATTGTTATGCCTTCCTTTCCTAATAGAATGTTCCTTTAAAATTTTGAGCCCCAGTAAATAATTTCATGTATAATTTTCTTTTGTCAGGGGTTTATCACAACATTGAAAAGAGGAGCCAAAAAAGGTAATTGATATTGAAGATTATTGATATTTCCATCATAAAAATGTGTGTAGATGCCTTTGAAAATGGTATAAAAGTGAATGTTGAAGAGCTTGGAACTACAAATAAGAGAAGGCTTAGAATACTGAAAATGGAGGTTAAGATATCATTCTGTTGATATTTGAAGAACAGCATGAGAGTATGTGAACAGCAGAGACCTGGTCCAGAGTTTCAGAGGAGTTCAACTCTATTGAAAACTGAGCTAGGGGCCAATTATGCCATATTGGCAATTTTAATTTACAGATGTTGTTCACATGCTCTGACCACTTAAATAATGCTTATTAAAACACTCATAAATTCTCTCATCCTTGTCATTGTTCAGCCACTGGTGAGACTCTACTTATTGTCATCTGTCACAGTAAGACACTCAGACCTAAATGGGATGTCTCAGCTAATTCCCTTCTGACATAGGTCAGAGAACTCTCCAGAAAAGGAAGTGGACTAAGAGAAAAGTATGGGTGGAGAACACCAATACTTTTAATTCCTTCCAAACATAGCAATTCTGATGCACATGTGAACACACATAAAAAGTACACACATGCACATGTTCAAGGCAGATGTGGTCCAGCACATTGAGAGGAAGAAGATACATGTCCACATACCTAACACAGAAGCTTTCACCAAATGATAGCTACTCAAATGGACAAACTAGTTAACTCTATCAAAGAAAGTCTCAAAGGGTATATAAACCATTATAGGACAAGCTTCACACTGAGCAGTAAATAGTTAACACATAACAAACTCAATGGCAGTTTAAGAGGGTTTCTTTTTTTCAACTCTTTAAGCATAGTAGTTGCTGTGGTAAATCTCTCCTTGACAAACTGCTTATTTCTATATAATTCTGTTTCAACTAATTCTTTCGTATTTAAACTCTGAATAACAGCAGAGATCAGCCAATATATCATAGTCTGAAGGTCATTCTATACTAAAATATTTCAGAATATTCAAAATATTTTAAATTTTTTTACAAAAATTTACTTCTGTACTTTATGAAGATTATACCATAACATGAATTTCTTGCTCAACAAACAGTACCACACAGAAGTGACTTCCCAAAGTCAGTATGCTGGTATTTTTGTTAACTAGATTCAAATAGAAGCATGTATAAAGGAAAAATCTCAATTGAGAATTTACCTCCACTAGTTTTGATTGCAGATATGTCTTGGAGACACATTCTTTAATAAAAAAATTAATATTTTTTTATTTATATGCCAAGCACAGTTCACCTTCCTTTAATTCCCCACCTTTCTCCTTCCCCATCCACTTCCTAGAGAAGGTAAGGCCTCCCTTGTGGTATGAACAAAGTTTGGCATATCAAGTTGAGGCTTTCCTTCACCCCTGTATTAAAGCTGAGCAAAATATCCTCCCTCCATAATGAATAGGCTCCAAAAAGTCAGTTATGCACTAGGGATAAATTCTGGTCCAACTACCAGTGGTTCCACAAATTGTGCAAACCATGCAATTGTCACCCACATTCAAAGGGCCTAATTTGGTTCCAGAGGCATTGTCTTAATTAATTAACTAGTGATTAGCTTTTAATTACTTAATTCATAATTGATTCATGATTGATATCAGAGGGCTCAGCCATTATGGCAATTCCACATGTGGGCTAGTGGTCCTGGGTTGTAAAAGAAAGTAAGCTGAATAAGAAATAGAGGAGAAACCAATAAGCATATTTACTCCATGGGCTCTGATTCAGTCCATACCTCATATTCCTGCTTTGGTATTTCTTGATAATTGTAGGGCGCGGTTGGCCCTTGCACAACTTGCTGGAACATTGCATCATGTTCCCCAGCTATTGCATCTGCGCCGCTCATGCAAATTAGGCATCAAATAGTGACCTATCCGATGTGATCCCTGAATATGCTAATAAGGTGTTACTTTGGACCTATCATCAGCTATATGCTAATGAGGTATTACTTTGGACCTATCACCAGCTATATGCTAATGAGGCATTACATTGGGCACCAATCACACGTCCCTGCTTCCCTATATAAGCAGGCTGCATTTCAGGCTCAGGGTCTTCTTTCCACCATTCTCAACTGAGCTGTACTCCAATAAAGTGTGATCCGAGAAGAATCGTGCATGTGGTGACTCATCATTCTGCAGGACAGAAAGCGGCTCGCCACAGATAATGGACTGTATACTGTAAATAAAAGATAATGTTTTTTTTTTTCTCTCCCAATGTGTTGTTGGTTAGTTTTTATTACCCTAAATGAAAGTGAACTAAAACAGTCAGTTTCAAAGGCAATGAGGTGTCATTGTCAATAGGTATAGCACGATAGTCTATATTTCAGGGTAGCATCAAAACTTGGCATTGTGTTCATTTTGAATTGGTTTTAGAAGCATAAAAGATATAAGACTTCTGTGAACATTCTGACTTATTCAAGGTTCTAGAAAGCAGAAAAGACTACACATGTCTATTAAGTTATAATTCCATGCAAGGAAAGCATGAGAGACATGTGGTAATACAAAGTAAATTTTTCTGCAAAGATGAATGACCTCAGAATGTGTAATATGGCTGCAGACCTTAATAGACTCTAAGACCTTAGCACAACTGACTCCATGGTAGTCTTACAATTTAGGTTGTAAAAGTCAACAGGTAGACAATACTACCTCCCCAAACTAAATCAAAGGCTGATTTTTATTAAAGTCCATAGATATGAGAAAGTCTTTAAATGTATAAACCTTACTTATTGGTTTTTGAAGTTCTACTTCTGGTTGTTTTTTAGAATTGGAGTATATCAACCCTGGGCATGATTTTGTGCTTAAAAGTTCTCCTTGAGTAAGGCTTGGGGCTACACTGAATCTCATATACCTAATGTAGTTTATTGCTGGATACTAAAAACTTTCTATTATTGAAAACCCATGTGCTAGCAGTCTACCCTGGTGAATACCCCACAACAGATGTCAGAGATGTCAGGAAAATGGGGCATTGATGAAGAAAGCTGCAGGCATGCAGAGGAGACAGCTCAAAGGAGTGTTTTTATGTGCAATTGGAGGCCAAACTGGATATATGTGGCTGCTCCAGACTATTGGAGCACAGGTCCTTCCATTATTAACCCCATTTACTACACAGAAGAATGCAGAGTTTATGCTTACCATATTTACTTTTTCTTCTTAGAAATATAACTCAGTGTATTTACATCATATTTACCAAATCCAGGTCCTCCTGGACTCTTTCCACTAAATCAGGCTCCCAGTTTTGAGATTTCCTCTTTTAACTTGTGGTTTTTGGTTATTTGTATGTTTGTTTGATTTGTCAGTAGGTTTTGGTTTTATTTTTCCTATAACCCACTCAATTCAATTATTGCTTCCTTTTTAAACTTCTTTAGTCTGATCTTTCATTGCTATATCCAACTTTTCTCATTTCTCCTTGAAATGAGAATGTTTATTTTGAACCATTGTACATTGGAAATACAGAATCTCATTTCTTTTGTGGGAGCTCGTAGCTAAGAGATTGCCTTGAATCTAAAGAAAGTGAATGTAAGAACTTTCAGTGATAGCCTCAACACATTTTGCATTATAAGAAGGAAATGAGACTGCATTAGTTGGGATAAAATATTTAAAGGGATGGGTTTGAGTATTGAAAAGAGGTAAAGCTGTAATGGGTAATTCTTTATTGAATTTACTGAATTTACAATCTCAATAGTAACACACCACAGTGTATAAATAAACATGGTTTTGAAGAGTTAAAACAGAAAAGGCACCTTTTATTTCTGAGAAATCCCAAGACCCTAGATTCAGTCCCAAGTCATTAAGATAATAAGAGGTATTGAATAATGGTGGCCTTTTATCCCAGGAATTAGAGGCAGCAGAAGGTAGATCTCTATGAATGCAAGGCCAGCCTGGTATAGCAAGTGAATTTCAAGATGACCAAAGTTGTTAAACATTATTCTAAAAAAATCGTCCCCCCCCAAAAAAAAAACAAAACAAAACCTCAATCCAGCAAACAAACAAAAAATCCAGGAATTAAAAGTTTCTTGTCTGAACACCGAAAATAATGCAAAGAGAGATTTGGATATACAATTTAGGAGTGGAGGGAGACTTTAGATTGAAGATTTAAAAAGTTCAGTTCCAAATGGTAGGGGAAAATGTATGCTTTATATTGAATTTATTATTTTTATCGTAAGCTCAAATACAATTCACACCTACACATCTGAGCATCAGGATACCAGCCAAAGAATTCACCATTTTTTTTTTCTGAAGTTTCCAAGGTACATTTTTGTGCTTGCAATTAGTAGACAAAAGCCTTATGGATAAA
Organism: Sigmodon hispidus; assembly: GCA_004025045.1. NCBI lineage: Eukaryota > Metazoa > Chordata > Mammalia > Rodentia > Cricetidae > Sigmodon > Sigmodon hispidus. Next base: position 108,785 of record PVIH01005320.1, read on the forward strand.
CCTAATCCACAATTCAGTCATCATAATTGGTACTTTGAGATTTGAAGCTTTATATTTATGCATGTACATCGATGAGTTGAAATCACAAATCATGTTGCTTTATGATTTATCCTTTTGAACTCACTGAAAAAAAATTCATTTCCTTCCTTTTGATTAAGGGGCACAACTTTGTTTTTACATTTACTGTACAAATGAGCAAAGGGCTTTCTTTCCACACAAAGGAGAGTACTTGGTTTTTTAGCTGCTGCAGTGTGCCTTCCTGTGAACTGTTAATCTGTTTACTGTTGATAGAGATTACAGTAGGGAGTGCCAGGGCAGTTACAGTTAGGCCCTGACACTCTGGCACACAGCCTGAATGGATATTGCAATCCTCTAAATCTGCCTGTCATGAGATGGGACACAAAGGTAACAACTGCCAGTTAAATCAAATTGCTAGGAGTAAATTGGACAAATTTTGTTAGCCTCTTGCCTACCCTGGCTCAGAGCCGCATTAGCAAGGGCAATGATGTTAAGTTTGAGATTGAACTTGTGGCTCAAAAAAACTAATTCAGTAGATGCTTCCAGCAACTGTGTTAGGCTGATTAAAAGCAGCCCCATGGTCAACTCAAACGGTTTTATATATTGATGTCTGGTTGTCTCCAAATGACCCATAGTTTCCTGGGTAGAAGATATGGGAGATCAAATGGTAGTGCTTTGATTTGAGTGTTTAACAGAGCAGTATGCACATAAAGATGCTCAAGTCCTATTGTGTGAATCTGAACTCTCTGGATTGTCTAATTCAAGCAAACTTCTGTGACTCTAGCTTGTTGTTTAATTACAAAACAGATCAAGTATACTGTGGCAATCTGTCATCCAACCAATCAGTTAAGCTGCTGAAATTCTTAAGGCCACAGTCCATGGGATAAGATTCAAATACACTAATATCATGCTTACTTGGGAATTTAATCTTATTTTGGTAAAATCCTTCTGGCAAGGAGAATAGGGTTTAAATGCATTTGTACTTCTCTATTTATGGCCCACAACAAAGATATAGTAAAGCTTAATTTAAGCATAAGGCATTAGTTGAAATGATAACTATTATAGACAAAATCCATAAATAGAGTATTATCAACATGAACAAAATTATCCAATTCATTTGTGCTTTTAATTATAATTATAGTGTAAGTTTATTGGGAGGGAAAACAATATATATTTATTTTTAGTATTCAATTCTCAGACTGTTCTCTCAACTTTATATAGTCGAAAGTTACACATAAACTCTTAATAGTAAATCATTAATAAAGCAAATACATACACAAAATCAAAACAACTTGTATTATTCACAGAACAAACCCACAGCTTTCATTATCTTCTTCTTGAAGTCATCTAAAACACTGTTCTTAAAATGATAATGAAATGCCACAAAAAATATTTTTATGGTTAAATTTTCACTCTTATTATTCAATTGATATGTGATTTTCATTTAATTTATGTATTCAGCTGATTATAATTCCAATTTTATTGATGGTATCATATCAGAAGTAAGGACCATAAAATGTGGTATTAGTTTGGGCATCAGTCCTATAATATAGAAATAGGAATAACATTGTGAAAACAGAGGAACCCAGGTCTGATGGCACAGGCTGTGATTTTAGCACTTTGAAAGGTGAAGACAGAAGAATCGTAAGTTCAGATCATCTCCTACCTACACAGGAACATTCTAAAATATCTCATGAAACTGCTTAAAACACCCTAGCAAATAGACCACATGGGTTGATTTTTTAAAAAATTGAAAGAACTTGTATTACAATAGACATATATATAGATTATCACTTCATTTTTTTAAAATTTGAGTTCCTGTTTTGATTTAAATGGAGAATATCATTTTTAGAAATAATTACTTAATCACTAAAAAAATAAAAACTATGTAAGATGATGCCAACACAAAATTTTAACTGTTCAAAGTCTCTGTTGGTACCTATCATTGCTTTCCAATGGTATGCCTACAGTTTAGTTAACTAAATAATTTAAAATGTTAACTCCATAATTTTGAAACTATTTAAAAATATTTATCTTAAGGAAACATCCTCACTGTAACTCATTTAAAAACTTGTGATCTTGTATTACTTTAAACCTCCTCATGTCAATGTGTTTTATCTGATTTTTACCTGCTGGTAATTTCAATTTCTTTCTGAACATATGATTTAGAACCTTAGTAGAATAATCTGTTCAGGAAAATGTGAACAAAACTGTTCTACATTCTCCCTAATGGAACTCTGCTTTGATCTTTTGGTCAGTGACACAATTTAAGATAACATAGCAAAGTACCAACTGAGTATACTGATAAAATATGTTAGCTATATTCATATACACCTTGCCATGTATCAACTGGGGTTCCACTGATGCTTGTGTTTAACATTACTTTATCTTGTTTCCCTGAAAACAAACTGTTTGTTGTCTATGATTACAGTTCATAGCATGTCTTTTTTTTTCCTTCTTAGTCAAGTTGCTGTTACAAAATATTAGACTTTTTGAAGAATTTTCTTCAAAAGAATGTTTTTATTTTTATTTTTTGCAATAATGGAGAATTGAAGAACACAGCAAGGTATCAGTATGGCCTTGTCATTACAAGAACTTGGGTCTCCTTTCAGACAATACACTCTTCTGTCCTTCTTTTTTTTTTTTTTTTTTTAAAGAGTAACATTTTATTTTACCTCATTGTCACCTAAATGGATCCAATTTTTGTTGTGGGGGCCAATAACAACAACAACCCTCATTGTACATATACAAGAAAAAAGAACTATGGAGAAGTGGTAAAAAACGGTTGAATAATTCAGGTCATAGAAACAATAAGGCTTTTCAAAAAACAAAAAAAAGAAATCATTTTTTAAAAAAAGGAGCCAGATTTAAGAGTCTGTACAATGACATACAACTAAACTCCCTTCTTTAAACATAAACAGATGTATAATGTCCACCAGTCCTCCAATACAATAATAAAGTTCAAGTACCTACAGGCAGAATGTGGCTGGATGTTCCTGAGAAATTATTATTTTAAAAAACTCCATTGTTGAAAGAGCTATAGTAAAGAAAATCAAATTTATTCTTTCAATTAAAGAACATGCATTTAATGTCTCCTCAGAGCCCAAACACGCAGGAAGTGCCAAGACTTGTTTGTTTCAACTAGTCTCCAGAAACTGTGTTGTCTCCATGATTTCTTAGCCCCTCCCTCAAGGGAAACTAGCAGAGCCCTGAACATAGAGCAACCCCAACATCTGGAGTTAAATCAGGAGCATCCAACACTGTCCTACAATCCTATTAATTTTCTGTTATCTTGTCTTCTACTAGCCAATGAGATCCTCTTCTGTCCTTCTATGGTAGATAAAGAGTAGATGTGTTGGAAATCAGGTAAAACCAGAAGACATGCAGTGATACATAGAACAATAAAAGTTTGTTAATTTAATGTATAAAAGTTAGATAGGAGGTCTCAGCCATAGACCAAATTTTGTAAATAAGCAGTAAGATTCTGAGTCAATTATTTTATAAGCTGCTAAGGAACCATGGCAGAATCTTGAATAGCAGGATAGTACACAGCATAAATTCTGGTTACAACAGATAAATCAGCACATTTATATTATTTTTAGATTGGGAGATATTTCATTATATAATTAGCAATTCATTTTACAGTAATAATCCTTATTTGGGGTGGGGTTGATATTAGATGCCAACTGGGAAGATAGGATTTGTGCCTTGTTGAGAACAAAGTTAGACATTATAATTTTAAAATGATATACATATGTACTAAACATACATTCCTCAATTACCCAAACCAATAAAATTAGCTTTTATTCCTTCATTTTAACCCTAAGTTGAGGAGGCATTATCGGTGTCAAAGACAGACTAGCTCCAGGGTCCACCATAGATGTAACATACAAAATGCTCAATTAAATTAAATTGTGTGATTTCCTCATAAAAGTCTTTGTACTTTCTTCCATATACTAAAAACTATCTCAACAAGACAAAATAGAAGCAATATAAAAATTGAAACATTTTCATTATAAAAACTATCCTGAAAGTATAGCTATAAAAATAAAGTTCTGTAAACCTATAAACATTTATCATAAAGATTTAATTGTTTCACCACTCTCGATTAATCTTATAATAAAATCCAAGAGCCAGATATTGGGGCAAATGCTAAAAGATCAGAGCAACAGAAGAATAAACCACAGTCGCTTCTCACCTAGCCAACTCCTCAGGACTAAGGAGATAGATCTTGTCTCCAGGCATTCTCAGACTTGTATTACTTGCCCAAAACTATCTTTGATGACTTTTAAACTCATACATTTTATACCTATGAGTTTCTTTTCTGAATTTGTAACTAAGAAAACTACAGTTATAACTATTTAGTCTGCGATGCCATCAGTGTCACAGAAAGGAAATAATATTACCTGAGTAAGCAGGATGTGCAAGCAAGCAATTTTTAAGAAAATGTGAGAAATGACAGAAAGAGCTAGCTGATTAGAAAGTTACCCAAGTTTTCTCAGCAACATTGGAGTATCCATCCATCTTTGATCTCTAGGCCTAGTATATCTGACAGACTCATTTGTAATACAGGGTATTAGAGGATTTTTTTTTTCTTTTTTGGTGTGTGTGTGTGTGTGTGTGTGTGTGTGTGTGCCTGTGCCTGTTCTGGTTTTAGTTCTGTGGGCATTGGTATGTGGAATCTCTGTATCTGTCTACTCTGTGATCATATGTTACACACTACATTGAGGATATTCTGAAGGGTGTTCCTTCCTTGTCTTGGTAAAGTTTGACAGTCATTTGTTTGTGTCCTGCTTGACTCTTTTGGACACTATACTGTCAGCAGTTGAAGTATGAATACTTTGCTGCCCAGTGGCTAATTTTTGCCACAAAAAAAGTAAACTCTGTATGGAATTACTTCAAGGCCCATATAATCTCTAAAGGAGATTGGTGCTGCCAGGAGCCAACATGCCTTATTGTCATAAAATGAAAAAAGTACCTTTGTTATTAAAATATCTTCAAAGCCATATTCTGTATATTTCTGAAGTGTTAAAAGACAACCTGTGTATATAAGATATATCTCTTTGACCTTAAAAACATGTCTAATATTACTATAAATTCAATTATAATATTTAAATACTAACTTGCATTTCTTTATATGTTATTTTTGGTAATAATATCCTTTAAGAACTAGTAATTTGCATCACATTATTAAATGAGCTGTATAGGTACAATGCCTAGAACAAGATTTGAAATGTATGTACAGGAACAAATTAATCTCAACTCTGTATAAATATATATGTATAGTATACAATATTCAAAAATAGAATACACTATAAAATATTTAAAACTAGTAGCTGTTTTTTAAAAGTAGATTCAGTAATCTACCTTATTTTTATCTCATCACATTTATCTACTTTTTTCTTTGCAGGATAGATTCAGTAATAGACTCTTTTACCTATAATTTCTATATCTTTCCTTTAGAGTAGATTCAACAGGCTAATCTTTTGTCCTATCATATATGCATTCCCATTTATTTTTAAATAAAAACTCTGAATTTAATCTCCTTTTCAAGCATTTTTGTTGACCATTACTAATAAAACTTGTAGTCAACCACTTTAAAAAATAACAATTTACCATAACCCATTGAAAAACAAAAACTATCCACTCAGCTTTTAGAATGCATCTTAAACATACTTCTTGTTCTCTAGGGGCAAAGGCATCTTTAGTGCATCCTAATGAAATTTTGCTTGTTGTCAGTCCTGTCAGTCGGGTACAGAGGTACCTGTATTTTCTGTTGCTCAGTCTCTATGTAATGGAAAATTGCAGACCTTGTCTCAAGTCCTGTCTAGAGTAGTCTGTTAAGTTGGATCATCATAGAAATTTTTCTAAGCAGTTTGTAATTCCAAGCTGATCTATAAGTGTTGTTTGTCTGCTTAATAGCATTATTACAGTCCATGTAAAATTGTTGTTGTGGTTTCTATCATCAAGAACTCAGAGATAGCATTGGATGAGATTAGTTTTTTCCCTCAGTAGTATTTTCTGGGCACTTCTCCCTAGTGTTTGAGAGCTTATTTTTAATAAGATCTTTAGATTCTTTAAGATGTTTATTTTAATTTTTCTAACACGATAAAAACAAGATCTTTCTCAACCTTACTTTTGAAAAATTTCCAAATGAAACTTTATCAATTTTGAGTTATAATTTCTCCTGATTTTTTAAGTTCTTCCTTGTATAGCTTTTTTTATTATTATTTAGGAGAATATTCTTTTTTTACCGAGGGCATTAGATTCTTTAATTGCTCTGGAAAGGTGTTTCTTCCCTGATGACAGAATAGGACTGAACTGAACTTGACATAGGAACCTGTGAGATGTCACTCAGAGAGTTTCAGAAGGCAAAAATTATGTTTTATGTTCATTGTTGACTTAAATTTCTTAGTCCAATGTCTGCTTTTGCCAGACCTTCTGCATAATTCATAAAGGAAGGGTGTTCTGTTGAGGTTATTCATAGTAACAATGTTGTTTCTAGGAATTTGCTGTTTATAGTCATTTTTAGGTGACTTTTCTACCACATTTAAAACATTTCACATTTTGATTTTTCCTCAAATTACTTGAAATAACTTCTTCAATTTAATTATTGTCATGTTCATTAGATTCAATATTCATTCTATCTCACATCCATCCTTACAAATATGCTGACAGTAACTTTAAAGGCCTAATTATCTTTTAGCACTGTAGTTAAAATTTTCAAAATAGGTGTTTTCATTTTTTGTCTTCCCTGTAAACTTTATATCATTCTATTTACTGCTGAAATAAATCTTTGTAAGAATTCAGTGAAGGTTTCTTTGGAGCCTTGTATAACTTTTGTAAATGACTCAATTTTGTTTACTACTTCTTTAATTCTATCTCAAACATTTAACCCTACAATAAGGCATAATGCCAGCACATAGTCATCATATAAAGATTGCCTTTTCATCCTGCAATCTTATTGAGAAGGGAAATACAGAAGGTTACCTGAGTAAACTGGGGTCATAACAAGGAAAAAGCAAAGAAAATGGGAACAAAACATGAGAGAATGAGAATGAGATGATTGAGTGAAAAAAAAAAAAAAAAAAAAAAAAAAAAAAAAAAAAAAAAAAAAAAAAAAAGAAAAAAAAAGAAAGAAAGAAAGAAAGAAAAAAGAAAAACAAAGAAGTTGCATATCTTGATATAAAGAGCCACTGTGAGCTTAGAAAAAATCTTGGTACTGAGCGAACCTCCAAGAACATACAAGATGTCCGTGGCTAGAACTCCAAGCAACAGTGGAGGGGTGCCTAAACAGGACTTTTCCTATAATCAAATAAATTACCACACTAATTGCTATTATAGAACCTGAGTCCAACATCGGATGGAGCCAGAAGCAGAGATCCATAGATAAGCATCAAGTTGAGCTCCCAATCAAGCTGCAGAGAGAGAAAGGAGAGAGTACATGAGCAAAAGGATCAAGATCATGACACAGAAATTCAGAGATGGCTTACTAGAGCTTTTGCGAGCTCACTAACTCTGAAATAACTGCTGAGGAATCTTCATAGATAGGAACCAAACCCTTTGAAGTTAGAAGACTTTCATACAATGGGGGTAGTTTGTAGAGCCTCAGGCAGTTTGACCAGAGTATATTCCTGGTACATGAACTGACATCTCGGAGCCCATTTCCTACAGAGGAACATTTAACTCAGCCTTGACACTGGGATGAGGGTCTCAAACTACCTCAACTTGATATGCCAGACTTAAATGACCCACCTTGGGACTTCTAAAACTTCTTGGGGAATGGATGGGGAGATGTGGTAGAGGGAGGCTGAAGGAGGACTGGGAGCGGGGAAAGAAGGGGGAACATTGGTAAATATGAAGAAAAACTTTAAAAATATTTATTGGAGAATAAAGTACTACCATCTCACACTTATTTAAAGTACTTATGCCTTATATTTAATTATCTTATTTTGATATACTTTTAGTAAACATGATAGAGTATTTCAAAGATATATAATAATTATAGCATAAAACAACAAAAAATGTCTTTCTACATTAGCATAAATTTTTTCTCCTGAAAGTTGGTCTTGGAAGATTTCAATACATCTAGCTCTACTTCATTGTTAAATAGTTTTAGCCTCATCTTTTTACAGAGTCCTTCATTTGTAATTTCAGAATACCTTCCAAAACTGTTATAACTAAACCCATCTGATTTGGAAAGATATTTCTATAACAAGGTGACCTTGGATTTAATATCTATTTCACAAAGAATGCATGCATACTCTAGAAGGCTACTGCTTTCTTGAACTTCTTTATCGAGGTAAAAAACCTACCATGAGATATGTTTTAAATGAGGTTTATTTTGTGAGAATCACTTACAAAACAGAGAAGGTTTTAAGGAAAGTAAGGGGTAAGGTTGCAGCACGTACTGCACGTCCGAACTCTCCCGCGCCGGCCCAGAACCCCCACTTCCCGAAAGCCGCGTCTTCAGTCGGAACTCTCGCAAAAGAATGCCGGCTTCCTGTCCTGGTCCTCTCCCTCAGAGGTCTACTTCTGGAATCCTTTCCAGTTAACCACACGCCGCTCGTCTCCAGTTCTCTGACATGATCCGTTCACATGTATAGCTCCTGATTTCCCACTATACTTCTTAAATCTAATATTTACACAGCAGTCTGGTGAACTCTTAGAAATATCTATCTTTGGATATTTCTGTAAGATCACTGGATAAATAAAGGTTGGCTATTTGAAAGCTCACCCTGTTTCTCTGTAACATTATAATACAATGTTGAGATTGGTTCTTCAATTCTTATGTCTCTGTCTGAATATCTTTAGAATTTGTTTTAACAAGTTTTTTATTCATTGTCACCAATTATTTAATAAGAGAGAAATGATAAAACAAATAATATATAATAGATATTTCACTAATTTTATCTATATTAATTATTCTCTCACTTATTTTTTTATTTTGTACCATTTAGCATATTGTCAAACAGAGAAAAAACTAAACTATTTCCATTGTAATATTGTTCCCATTTTTAATGTGGGGAAATCAATCTCTCTGTCTTAAACTATTTTCCCTTTACAAAAAAAAAAAAAAATCACAATTTACTCACCAAATCTGCTGACAATGATTGCAGAATAAGGCAGCTTCCTACTGTGGCATCAGCATGAGGACAGGGTCCAGTAGAAGTCACAAGTACTGTCACACTAATTCAGATTATAAGGAAAGAGACTCAGAGCCAAATATCGGGGAAAGGCTGAAATAACAGAGAGGAAAAAATAGTCAATTCTTATCCAGATATCTTTCAACTTTCTCAGCCTTGCTCCTGGTCATTTCTGCCTCTCTGGATTCCTATGAGACCTTAAATATCCTTCTTGCCAACTGTATCCCATGCAGGTTAAGATTAAAGGCAGAAACTACTCTATTTGGTAGTGGCCTTGAACTCACAGAAACACAGAAAGTTCTGACTCTGGAGGTATGGAATTCAGGGTGTAGGTCACCACTTCCTCCAGGCTTTCCCTTTGCTGAGATTAAAGGTGTGTACAATTGAATCCCAGCTGTTTGGCCTTGTACTCAAAGCTGAAGAACTTCCTGAGTTATGTCTGTCTACTTACTCAAAGCTGAAGAACTTCCTGAGCTATGTCTGACTTATTTTTGACTGTGGGTTGATCTCTCGAATATTTCAGGTTTTATTAAATATGTAATATATCACCACAAGTACAACCCACTTGGAGAGTGAAGAAGACAAAGAGCCAGCTGTATGCATGAAAGAACCTGAAAATGTGACTAACTCCTGCTAACTTTTTAAACTGCTTTGTGGTAACTCCAGTGGCCGATAGCAGCAGCCTAACATGGCTGCAAGGCCACCAGCAAGCAGTTTTTACAGACATTTGTACCCCAAAAGTTTGGTGCCAGATATTTCATGAAAACTAATTGATCTTATAATTAAACTCTAGAGGAAAATATTGGCGTAATTGCTAAATGAACAGAGAGATATATGGGCAAGCCATAGCACCTTCGCAACTCTACAGCTCCTCAATCAAAAGGGGTCGTTCCAGTCTCCATAAATCCTATAAAAATCGATTGCAATTTATGAGTCAGAAAAAGATAAAATAATAATGAATACATTAGTTTTAAAATTAACAAAAATATAAAGCATTTATAAATAAACCTAGAAATATTCCAAGCTCTATGAGCAGCACATTCTAAATAGCTATAAAATACTATACTCACACTTTAAACAGATACAGAAAAAGGTAATGTATATATTTTAATATTAAAAATATGAGCTTTCTTTTGTAAAGATTTGTTTTATTTCTACTGGGGAAAGGAAGAGGACAGATATAGCTATTATCCAATTTGTTGTCCACTGTGTACACACATACACACACACAGATACATACACATACATAGCAAAAGTTCCTCCCAAAAATAAAAACCACCCTCAAACTGCACCAGTATTTCATATTTTGACCAAAAGAATAGATCCTGGGACGAAGGGCAAAATGCAAAATCAAATGACTGAGAAATGCTGAACAAACAACATTATTAATATACAAAAAATTCATATTACTGAACTAGTAACAGGTGATGTTCTCCATGTCTGTAACACTTTGGAGCAACAGAACTGATTGTTAAATCTACTCCATACCAGCTTCCAGATCCAGAGGACTTTAGTTAGCTTCATTTTCCATGCTTCATCAAAATTTTCAATAAGATCTGGAACATCATCTTCCTCTTCATCAATGTCCTCTGGTTTTGGTGCTTTACTATCCAATAATTGTTGTGGGAACTGTTCAGCTAACTTTCTAAGGCTTGTTAAGCTGTCAGCACCAAGCTGACTTAATATTCCAGGAAGTATTTCTGTGATTGGTTTGGTTTATGCATGACTGGTAATTGCAAAAGTGTTAGCGGAGAGGGAAGCTTAGACTTTGGGGTGGTTGAAATAAATAACTGTTCCATCATCTTTAATCATGTTCACCTCTTCAATACCAGCTATATTGTTCACACCCAGTTTCTTTAGAGAACTCTGAAGCTTTTTGTCATCAGCAGTATCTGTCCTATGTACCACATTCTTCTTCCTTCAAGCTGGACCCTTGTCCCCTATCCAGACCTGAGCTTGAAGTTTGGCTAACTTTTCTTGATTCATGCTGTTGGTAAATTCCATTCCAAAGAGGACCCCAGAGGCACTGCCCCCAATATATGAGCTTTATTATGAAACTATCACAGCTTTATTCAGATGGTCATAAATATGTCTCTGTTTTGGTTTTGGTTTTTTATATTTTTGTCTGTTTTAAAAAAAAACTAATAACGACTAAACGCTTAATAAACATTAACTATTTAGGAGATGATTTTAATTGCTAGATGCTGCCTAAACATGAAAAAGATTTTTAAAAAAGCATGGAAAATTTGTCATAGAAAACACAATTTTTTAGAAAAATTTAGTAAACAAAAATGCATTTTCTGTGTTAGTTAAAAAATTAATAGAACAAATTAATGTCTAGATTATTTTCAACTAAATACAAGGTCCATTAAACATGACATTTTAAAGTTCTTTTGTGCACATATTTAAAATATATATCTAAAGGTCATGGTCATTACAATAAAGTAATAAGAAAAACTATTTTTAAAAAGTGTGATGTCTAACTTCCAATCAAGAAAAATAATATATTTTATTGTTGTATGGAGTTTTTCCCAGCCCGTTTTGGGTCCAGGAGGTTTGTGGCCGGGGTTTGTAACCTGACAAGTGTGGCAGTTTGGAACCTGGTCTGCGCGCCCGCGGCTTTTGTCTCCCAAAGAAATGAATCACGTGCTTATATCCTTTACACTGTTTGACCCATATCTTAAGCACATTACTAGCTAGCTCTTTCATCCCAATTCAACCCATTTCTATTAATCTGCCGACCACGTGGCTCCCAGCCCGTGGCTGGCTGGTACTTCTACATGTCTCTTCCTATTGGGGGTCGGATGGAGAGTGACTTAACTCCACCCTCCTTCTGCCTGGCTGCCTCTGATTCTCCACCCACTTCTATGGTGCCTTACATGGGCCAAACAGTTCTTTATTTACTTCATACAGAAAACATTCTACCACATTTCCTCTTTTCTGTCTAATCAAAAAGGAATGTTTTAATTTTTATATAGCAAAATTATAACAGAACAACTCTCAAATAGAAATTACAGTCACAATATCTAGTCTATTTGTATTTATAAAATTAAAGAGAATATTTTATTATCTATCTTATCATTGTGAGTCTAAAGTTTTATATCTAATATACCTTTTAAACTAAAAAGAACTATATCTATAATTATTAAACCTTTAACCACGTCAAAGACCACAGAAGGATATAATATTATGCAAATAAACAGGAAGTGCAAGCAACTTCTAAAGTCTAGAAAATTACAGAAATGACACTTGTCTGCCTGGACAGCCACTCAAAGTTCTTTTGTAACGTTGTGGCATCTATCTTTAGCTTTATGGTCCAAAGTCTCTGGAAAACCTTTTAGTGATGCAGGAAATCTGACACAGTCTATCAGTCGCTTCTCCTTGTGTCTACAAGGATGCTTGTCAGTGTTTTCTGCAAAACAGGCACCTGAAGGACTACCTCGGCTTGTTTTGCCAACGTTTAGAGGTCACTTTTCTATGAAACTTGCATGTCTAGTTTATACAGAATACTATCAAGCAGTCAATACCAGAACAGTTTTTTGTCCAGTGGCTGTTGCCACAAAGTAAATTTTATATGAAGTTTCTTTAATGCTCATCATTTTTCTGAAATATATTAGTGTTGCCAGGAATAGACCTGTCTCACTGTCTAGAAAAGTCTGTTTTTAAAATATTTTAAATGTCATATTTTGCATGTCTTTGAAGTGTTTGAAGACTACCTATCTAACTGAAATATATCTTTGCATAACTACAAAAACCAAACTAACATGACTATAAGTTTGGTTAGTATAGATGACTATTAATGTGGCACACGTGGCGGTTTGGAACCTGGTCTGCGTGCCCGCGGCTTTTGTCGCCAAAGAAATGAATCATACACTTATATCCTTTACACTGTTTGGCCCATATCTTAAGCACATTACTAGCTAGCTCTTTCATCCCAATTCAACCCATTTCTATTAATCTGCCCACCACCTGGCTCCCAGCCTGTGGCTGGCTGGTACCTCTACATGTCTGTTCCTCTTAGGGGTCAGATAGAGAGTAACTTATCTCCACCCTCCTTCAACCTGGCTGCCTCTGATTCTCCACCCACTTCTATGGTGCCATGCATGGGCCAAACAGTTCTTTATTTACATCATACAAAAAACATTCTACCACATTTTATTTTAGTGAAATTAAAATAAAACAATGAAAACGTAAGCTTGAATCTTATGAAGATCATTATAAGACATTGTATTGAATAGATATCCAGAATAAATAGTAGATTCAAAAACATTAGATAAAATCATTTCCAACAAGAATTTTAGCACACCAAATTGAATAATAAAAAATCACTATTAAAGCATGTCAAGTTGCTTAAATAAATTTTTAATTACATAACTTGAAATTAATATTTTAACTTATTTATGTTTATTCATATTTATATTCAATTTTATTTAATTTTATTAATTTTACGTTTTCATGTATGTAGGTCTGTACACCTGTGGATCTGTGAAAATGAGTCACAATTTCAAAGTACTTTTTTCAAATTATTCCATCATAACTATAATGTAAATAATCTTTTTAACATGGACCAAATATCTGCATGTTAGTTCAAATAATAAAATGAATTAGATTTTATATCAAAGAGATATTATGCTTTGTAGAACCCAATCTTCATACAAACATTTCTGTCTTGAGTGATAGTTTTTGGTAACAACAATATAGTAAATATTATATTGTATCTATTTTTAAACCATTTTCCTCATGCCTTATTATGTTGATCAGTGTGAACATGTGTATGTGTTTGTATGTAGGTATATGAAAAAGAGAGAGACAGAGACAGAGAGAGAGAGAAAGAGAGAGGGAGAGAAAGAGAGAGAGAGAGAGAGAGAGAGAAAGAGAGAGAGATTCATTATTTTCTATACAAATGGAGTTTCCTAATGTGAGAAACACTGTATATAGAGTGCAAATTTCTGCCTCCAGTGTTGAAAACAAAAACTAGAACAGAGTAGTAAGAAGAGAGAAGACTGGTAAATTAAATCTCTGGTATAAATCTGCCCAAGAATAAATTTAAAAGAACACAAATGATTGCTATGAAGTTGGATATTTTGATGCAATATAAACAGAATTGGCTATACTAATGAACATATTTTGTCTTATATTGCTGTGTATTAATAGAAACTCATAGGTATAAAAATAAAAGACTTCTAGGACTGAGAGAGTAAAAAAAAAATAACCTAGTGTAGGAACAAAACTTGGATGGTAGTGTTGGTTACAATAGGTAAGAAAGAGCAATAGTATTCTAGAAAGATTCTATCCAGCATTAACTCAGAGTTATATAGCATTTGTTATAATGAAAACCTGAGTGCTCCCCTGGCTTCCTTTGAAAATTTGTTCAAAATAATTTTATAAGAACTTAAAGTGATTGAGTACAATTTTACAATTTAAAGCAGCAAGTTAAAGACAGCTAATTTTCACATTTGAAGGGACCTGCAATCAGGGTGTTAGGCTCCTGCAAGATTTTATACTTCTTTGTTTTTGACCCATATCAAATTTCATTTTTGTTTTATTCCTGTTTCTATCACATATAATAAATACTGTTGAGAAAAATAAATGCATCAGATAATTGCATCCATATCATTTCTATTTTTAGGGTTGGAAAATCAGTTTATTTCAATTAATATGTATGTTTATTTTATTCAGATCTGAAAGAAAAATGGGGAGTTTATGACATCAGATATAAGAACTTAGAGATAAGTCAAATGTGAATAAAATAATACCAACTGTAACAATGCCATAGTTTACTATAATCTTAATAACCTAATAGCTAGAAATCATTCCTGAAAGTGAGAGGACCATGTTAGTGTTTGAAGGCTTGGGTAAACTAAAAAACTTGCTAAGTGCATGATCTGAACACTGTTACATATGCATAATTATGAAATTTCTATTCAGAATACATTTGAAAATGTGCAAAGTGAAAAAGGAAATCCAGAAACTACAGTAGATGATGCTTAGGAGTCAATTTGAATAGGGACAAAACTTCAAAGTCATGACTATATACTTTGTATAGTTTGAATAAATATGGAAATAATGATTGACCATACAGTGCAGTCTGGAAAATCTATGAGTAGTAAAGTTCATATGATGAAAAGCCAGTGCTTTTGACTTGAACAATTGCTGAGAAAAAATAAAAAGAACAAAAAGAAGGGACAGAGAATCTAGGAATAGCAAGCAGCAAACAGCATGCACTTTTTCTCACAGCTCATTATAACAATAGTCATGGATTTATAAAGCTGAAATCAAATTTTGAAAAATTGAATTAAGTCAAAATAAAATTTAAAAGAAATATTGTTATTAATTTACAAATTTTAGAGTGAATTAAAAATAATTTAACTTTCTGGCATAAGTTTTGGGACAAAATCTAAATTTACATACCTTTGACAAAGTAATGCATATATGTTTACATGAAAGGAATTACACCACATAGATATAATCTTCTTCCTAAGTATCAGAGAACTGTGTATATTCAAATATCATATTGTCATAAAAGTTATTAAAATACAATAAATCTTCCACCAAAGTTGTTATTTGATTTAAGCCCTCTCCAGAATAAAACCCACACTTCACAGTGCTCAGGTGAACAAGATTCTAAGATTAGAAAGGCAATCCTGGCTTTCCTGTTATTCCAAATGAAATTGAGTATTGTTCTTTCAAGGTCCAAAAAATATTGTGTTGGGATTTTGATGGGCAGTGCATTGAATCTGTAGTTTGCCTTTGGTAGAATTGCCATTTTTACTATGTTGATCTTACCAATCCAGGAACATGAGAAAGCTTTCCATTTTCTGATATCCTCTTCAATTTCTTTCTTCAGTGATTTAAAATTTTTGTCAAATAGGTCTGTTACTTCTTTGGTTATAGTTACTCCAAGGTATTTAATACTATTTGGAGCTCTTATGAAGGGTAATGTATTCCTTATTTCTTTTTCAGCTCTTCTATCTTTAGTGTATAGAAGAGCTACTGATATCTTTGAGTTAATCTTGTATCTTGCTACATTGCTGAAGGTGTTTATCAGCTGTAGCAGTTTTATGGAAGAATTTTGTGGGTCACTTATGTATACAATCATATCATCTGCAAATAGAGATTGCTTCACATCTTCTTTTCCTATTTGTATCCCCTTAATCTCTTTTCATTCCCTTATTTCTTTAGCTAAAACTTGGAGAACTATATTGAATAGATAAGGGGAGAGAGGACATCCCTGTCTAGTTCCTGATTTTAGTGGGATTGCTTTGAGTTTTTCTCCATTAAGTTTGATGTTGGCTGTCGGCTTCTTGTAAATCGCCTTTATTATATTTAGGTATTCTCCCTGTATTCCTGATCTCTCCAGGGCTTTAATCATAAAGGAGTGTTGGATTTTATCAAAGGCTTTTTCCGCATCTAAGGATATGATCATGTGGTTTTGTTCCTTTAGTTTGTTTATATGATGGATAACATTTACAGTTTTTCGTATGTTAAACCAGCCCTGCATTTCTGGGATGAAGCCTCCTTGGTCGTGGTGGATGATATCTTTTTTTTTTTCTTCTTCTTTATTTTGTATTTATCAAAAAAAAACAAACAGTAAAAAGAATTTAAAATGCAGAAGAGTTAACAATAACTATACAGAGGATAAGAATCATAATCATGGCTTATCAAGGGTAGAAATACAGATAAGATTGCTACACATATATTTTCTTTGTGTTCAGCTTTCCCTGTATATCCTTATTCAAGGTTGCAGAGAAGAAAAATGACCAGATGTGTTGGGAGGGGGAAGAGACCTTGGATGATATCTTTTATACATTGTTCTATACGGTTTGCCAAAGTTTTGTTGAGAATTTTCGCATCAATATTCATGAGGGAAATTGGTCTGTAATTCTCCTTCTTTGTTGTGTCTTTGAGTGGCTTGGGTATTAGGGTGATTGTGGCCTCATAAAAGGAATTTGGCAATATTCCTTCAGTTTCTACTGTGTGAAATAGTTTGAGGAGTAACAGTAGTAATTCTTCT